>JAJIBD010025057.1:0-91083 GCA_021461705.1 Cryptotis parvus
TTCTTCTGAAACATTTTTTGATCATCCTTGTAGCAAATTATAACAAGCAATATAAAACAAATGAGGGCAGGATAAGGGGTTGTTGGGAATGTTGGAAAAATGGTGGAGGGAATGTGCAATGATGGTGGTGTACTGAGTATCTCTAACAAATTATCAGAAAAATTGTAAACCACAGTGTTTATGCAAGGTGTAATGGGAAACTAAAATTTTTATTAACAATAATTAACAGTGATCATAGGCTGTCAATAATATGGAAACAGGAAGAACCAGAGTTCAAGCCTATGTATATTAATAGATTCTTCCCAAACCTTATTGTGAGACAACCAAAACTGATCTGTAGAATTACAGTAACTAAGGACAGCACAAAATAAATGACTCCAACACTTAATTTTTTTAACATTATACCGTGCGATATCAATTACAAAGATATTCATGATTGGGTTTCAGTCATACATTGTTCCAGCATGCGTCCCGACACCAGTGCCCTATTCCCCACACCAATGTCCCCAAATTCCCTCCACCCTCCCCCCGGCCTGCCTCTTTAGCAGGGACTTTTCCTTTTTTCTCTCTCTCTCATCTTACATATAGTGGCTTACCCTAAAACATTTACAGATTATCATGTAAATTCCTTTTGAAAAACTGAATTTTTAAAAATTAATAAAACCTCTTTAATTTCCCTACTGTATTTCCTCTTACCCTGTATCACCGTGGAAATTTGTATCACTGTATCACTGTATTCCCATTGTTCATTGATTTGCTCAGGTGGGCACTAGTAACATCTCCATAAGTCCTGTCACAAGCAAGTGTACCCTAAGGGCATCTGCTTGCTCCAGGGACAGGAAGAGCCCCAAATCATACTTCAGGTCATGGAACTGAGGCCCATAATTGTTACTAGTTTTTGGCATAACAAGTAAATAAAACACAGTTAGCTTGCCAGGCTCTGCCTTGTAGGTGGTATAGTCTCAGTATAAGACTCTCATCTCGAGTATTTACTGATGAAACTTAAAGGGGAAAGATTAGGTTTATTCTTCGATGGAGCTCTGAGGAACTGTGGAGTCTGAATGTTGAGAATGACCTACCACATGAGGTGTGGTTTGCTCTGGTGCTTGCTAGGCTTACTGGTATCAGTTAGAACCTGCCTAGAGCTGCATACAATGTATAAATGTGAAAGATCTTGGGAAGGACCTTATCCTAAAATTAGCATTCTCTAAGAATATTGTGTGGCCGTTTTGCGGCCGTGCACCAAGGAAGCTGTGGGTCTGGCATGGGTGGGTCTCTCTCTTCCGGGGCAACTGGCATGGAGGCAGAGGAAAGGGCAGGGCCCAAATCTCCACTCCGAGTCTGGCCAGCATGGTCTCTCCCCCTCACATGAGAGCAAACCCTTGGAGCAATGTTGGACTCAGCCAGGGGCTGGCTGAGCCCTTACCGGGAGGTCAGCTCCATGGGTTGCTTCCACATGGGGCGGCCAAGCAGCGCATCTGTAGGTCTGAAGTGGATGGGTCTGGATCTCTTTCAAGGTTGTAAATTAGCTGTGAGTCTGGCGTGGGTGGGTCTCTCTCTCTTCCGGGGCAACTGGCATGGAGGCGGGGGGGAAAGGGCAGGGCCCAAATCTCTACTCAAAGTCCGGCCAGCATGCTCTCTCCCGCAACATGAGAGCAAACCCTTGGAGCAATGTTGGACTCGGCCAGGGTCTGGTATCTAGTATCTCTGCAATTCACATGATATGAATCAGAGAATATTAACTGTTTTATGCCTGATAAAAATTAAGCAAAATTTTAAATTAGGCATGTAACCTCATTTATTATTTAATTCTTGAGTTGTTATTCCTGCGGGGGTTCAATGGGGGTGTGCGATCCAGTTGACTTAACTCGCAGAAGCAAGATCCCGCAAGAGCAAGGGGAAGAGCATATTTTTCCCTCTAGGTGGGGAGAGGATTGCTGAGGCTTGGCGTTTGGGGGAAAGGTGGTTGCAGGTAGAATGAGATCTGTGATGGAGAGGGAGAGAGGAATGGAGCCTCCAGTGCAGCTGATTATTCCGGGACGTGACTTTCATGTTTGCTGAGCTCAGAAACACGTGTTTCCTTCAAGGCTGAGCTGAGGTAACAGAGCCTGGTGCTCAAGCCAGAAATCAAGCCAGCAGAGCCTTGCAACAAGCCAGACGACCCCCCCACTCCATGAGGGCCTCCATTTTCCACATCCGGACTTCCCTCTCGTCAGAACTCCACCCAGCAGACCAGCCTATCATAGCCCGGCTCATCAAATTCCACCCTGCAGCACTCTTTTTTTTAAATCAGGCTCAGGTATGCTGATCCAGAGACTCACAGACATGGGACAGAGCTGCTACTTGCTCTCCCTGTGCCCAGCCGCTCACGAGGCACCCAGGAGGGGCTGGCCAGTTCTAACCCTGGCCCGCCACCCAGCAGAGCCTTGCAACAAACCAGACGACCCCCCACTCCATTAGGGCCTCCATTTTCCATATCTGGAATTCCCTCTCATCAGAACTCCACCCAGCAGACCAGCCTATCACAGCCCGGCTCATCGAGATCCACCCTACAGCAGTCTTTTTTAAATCCGGCTCAGGTATGCTAATCCAGAGACTCACAGACATGGGGCAGAGCTGCTACTGGCTCTCCCTGTGCCCAGCTGCTCACGGGCGCCCAGGAGGGATGGCGGGTTCTAGCCCTGGCCCGCCACCCCAGTAGAGACTTGCAACAAGCCAGACAACCCACCCCACCTCTATGAGGGCCTCCATTTTCCACATCTGGACTTCCCTCTCATCAGAACTCCACCCAGCAGACCAGCCTATCACAGCCCCGCTAGCGCAGCCACTTTTGGCAGCGCGGTTTATCAATAAATGCTGGACTTAGAGATGACTACAAGAGTATGCTACCTGCACAGCAGAGCCTGGCAAGCTACCCGTGTTATATTTGATATGCCAAATACCAGTAACAATTATAGACCTCATTCCGGAATGGACTGAGGTTCTTTATGTTCCTTGATCAAGCAGATGCCCTTGGGCTCTATTAGCATGAGACAGGACATATGGAGATGTACTGGGGCCTGCTCGAGCAAATCGATGATGAACGGGGAAGACAGTGAGTTGTAAAAAGTAATATTTTAAAGAAAATAATGGCTGGAGAGATGGTCCAGGAGGTAGGTCTTGAACGTGGGCCGACCTGAGTTAGATCCGAGGCATCCCAATGGTGTCCTGTGCACCTCCAAGAGTAATCTCCTGACTGAAAAATCAGGAGTAACCCGAGAGCATGGTTGAGCATCACCCAAAACAGCAGAAAAAAATGAAAAATATTTTTTTAATATTTTATTATAGCACCATTTGATATACAATTACAAGATGTTCATGTTTGAATTTTGGTTCTACATTGTTCCAACACCCATCCCTCCACCCCTGCCCATCTCCCATCACCAATGTCCCCACCTCCCTACCCCCCTCCCCCAGCCTGCTTCCATGGCAGATTCTTTATTTCCTTTCTCTCTCTCTCTCCTCTCTCTTTCTCTTTCTCTCTCTCTCTCTCTCTCCCTTTCTTACACATTGTAGATTGTAATATATTCTAGAACATGATTGGTTCCACTAGTTTGATGTACCAGGTCTGGACCACAAAAATGGAGGCTATTATGGTGAGCAAGTATCAACCTGGCTGCTTCCAAGGCCCTACAGAGGTGATGGACCAACACCCAAAACCCATCTTGCCTCCTCAGGAGCCTCATTGTCAGTTAGGGGAGATCTGGATGGCCGCACTCCCTTGTGCGTCTGAGTCTCTGCATCATGGCCGAGAGCACTGAAGCAGTTCATGGGCAGGCCACCAGGCCTCTGGGACAGGTCAGAGAGGGGAAGGGGTACCCTAGGTCCATCTCCAAAAAATGCCTGGTGACTTCTGCCTCCGAGAGCCATCTACCTTGCCTCGAACTCAGCTGCTCTGAGCTTTTTGAGATCAGCATCTCTCTCACATGGGTTTTGATGAGCTTGGGGTCTGGACCATGATAATGGTAGCTATTATGTTGAGCGAGTCTCATCCGGCTGCTTCCGAGGCCCTACAGAAGTGATGGGCCCACTTCCAAAACCCATCTTGCTTCCTGGGAGCCTCATGATCAGCTGAGCTAGGGGAGAGCTGAATGGCAGTTCTCCCCCCATGCGTGTGAGTCTCTCATCTTTCTATCTCTATTTGTCTCTGTATTTCTCTCTCTTCTCCTACACATTGTGACTTACCTTACAGTTTACGATGCAATTATATATGTGTATATTCAGTAGTGGCTGAGCCGCTGGTGCCTGGGGGACAATTGTAGTGGTATGCTACCCGCATGGCAGAGCCTGGCAAGCTACCCATGTCGTATTTGATATGCCAAATACCAGTAACAATTATAGACCTCATTCCCAGGACCTGATGGAATGGTTTGAGGTTCTTTATGTTCCTGTAGCAAGCAGGTGCCCTTGGGCTCTACTTGCATGAGACAGGTCATATGGAGATGTTACTGGTGCCCGCTCGAGCAAATCAATGATGAACGGGAAGACAGTGATATTCAGTAGTGAGTTCTAGTGTGATATTATAGTTCCCCATTCCCATCAAGTTTGTTACAACTACAATGATCATTATGTTGTACAGATGTGAAAGATCCTGGGAAGAACCTGGTCCTAGCCTACTTTTTCTAAGCCCTCTTGCGCAGCTCGCGCTGTCACAGCTGTGTGTCTGGTCTGCCCTTTGTCTGGTTCATCTGGATGCGGAGGCTGCGAGCCCATAGACATGCCCACCAGCATGGAGAGGGAAGAGCCCAAATCCCTGCTCCAATTCTGGCCAGTGTGGTTTCCCCCCACATGACTGCTTTACCCTAGGAGCTATGTCGCTCTCGGTCAGGGACTAGCCGATTCCACAGAGACTCCATGGGCTTCTCCATGTGGGCCAGGCAGCACAGCTGTGTGTCTGATATGTCCCTTCTCCAGTTCATTCCTATTGTTACTGTTTTTGGCATATCGAATACACCACGGGTAGCTTGCAATGCTCTGCCATGGCTCTGGGTTCATCCCAGGAGGCCCAGTCTTTTCCTATGTCAGACCATCCCCCATCCAGAGCCCTGGGGGTGTTGAGAAGCCTATCTCCTGTCTGCCACCTGCCAACACAACCACACCTGCAACATATCTCTAGGGGCAGGAGAAATGAAAGCTTTTAAAAAAACTACTTTTCTGCAAGAGAAAAAAATTTGGCTTAAATGACAATAGACAACTGAGTTAGGAGGCAAATTCCCTTAAGATCTTTAAAGAGGGGGCCCGGAGCGACAGCACAGCGGGAGGGTGTTTGCCTTGCATGTGGCCGACCGGGTTTGATCCCGGCATCCCATATGGTCCCCCTGTCCACCACCAGGAGTAATTCCTGAGCAAAGAGCCAGGAGAAGCCCCCTGAGCATTGCTGGGTGTGACCCAAAAAAGCAAAAAAAAAAAAAAAAAAAACCCAAAAACTTTAAAGAGTATTTTTAATTTTCTGTGTCAGTGAGTTACATAAAGCTTTCTGGAATCTACTCCCTACAACTCCAGCAGGCAGCTCAAAATTGTTGAGGGGGGGAGAATTCTTAAATTTCTCTTTGTTGCAGACAGCTAAGGCATACCTTCATGCATATAGTAAAGACATCAGAAATGATATAGAATACCTGCCCATGAGAAAAAAAAAATTCTGGTGAAAACATGTTTCCGAGGTCGTCATATTTTGTTGAGTCTTCAGGGTAAGCTTTCTTAAATTGTTTAATGTCTCTTCTATGCAACATCTCTTTTGTTAAAGTTGAGTCCCTTGTGAATGGTTTCCCTACATTCTTTATATACACAGGGTTTCCTCTCCTGTGTTAATTTTCATATGCCTAGTGAGGGATGTCTTTCTGAGAAAGCTTTCCTACATTCTTTATATTTATAGGGTTTTCCTCCTGTGTGAATTCTCATATACTGATTGATGTATGACTTTGAGAGTTTTTCTACGTTTTTTATATTCATAGGGTTTTTTTCTGTGTGAAATTTCATATAGCAAATGAGGCTTGACTTCCATGAGTCTTACTACATTCTTTATATTCATAGGGCTTTCTTTGTCCTTTTAGCTATTTCTTCAATGCCTTTGAAGGCATTCCATGCCCTCTCTTTCTCCTGTGCAGCTCACAGCTTAATCTATTTACATGTTCTTAAGTCAAGCCAGGGTTCATACTAATGAGATCTCTCTTCTGTGTAAGCACTGATGGAAGGTATGGCAGTTACAGAAGTCACCTTGACTCTGAGTGAGTAACTTCTGACTTATTATTATACATCTACTAAGATTTCTATGTTATCTAGATTGGGCATAGCGCCTCTTTAGACACACTGCACCCAGCGTGGGACAGTTAGAATTTATCAGGAGATTACCACCCTGGCTAAGTTGAGACTACCTTTAAAGATTATAAGAAAGATCATACTAGTTTGCCCCTCAAGCAGGCAAATGTGACCCTTTTCAGTACAAAGAACAAGATAGTCAGAGTCACCCTGGTGCTATAGATAACAAATAAGAAGGACCTTATGGGTACCATCTAGATTACATGAAGCCCACGAAATTAAGATTACCTCATACCAGTCCCCTCTCTCCCCAGTTCCCCCTCTCTCTAGGGTTTTCCAGAAGAGATAATCTGATAATCTTGGAGGGGATTAGACCTTGGCATAATCATTTGATGAGACCTGTAGTAGGGTGGGGGCACCACCCTTCTACACACTTCTACTGTCTAAAAAGTTGTTTAGCTAATTCTTGTTGACAAGACCCTCCCTGAAGTTAGGAATACTTTTGTGTTATATGGGGACTGATTTGAGGTACTTCCTCCTCTTTGGTGGGACTCCTCTCTGGTGGGATCCTCTTTGGTGGGATTCTCTTTAGTGGGACTCTCTTTGGTGGGATTCTGTTTCATAAGAGACTTGGGCCCCCTTGTGTATGGTCTAAGTTCTGACCAGAGCTAGATGTCTTCCATATAGTGGTTTGTGGTAGTAGAGCTTTTTGTACTATTAAAAGCCTTTTGGAACTGCGCCAAACTCGGGAGTTTTCATCCATTCCCTGGGAACCTCGGAGGTAGAAGAGAACTTCTGTCCTGGTACTGTTGGGGTCCCCAGCGGCTCCCAGACACATGTTCTCTCTTAAATGTATCCTTCTTTCTTTCCCCCCTCTTTTGTCTCAAATAAACTTCTCAGATATATAAAGTCTAAAGTAGGGTCAGACAGACAGTAAAGCAGGTAGGTGATTGTGGACCCCACAATCACCACTTCCATTCCTGACTCTGAGCAGTCAAGAGTAGCAGCTTGAGTACAGCTGACTGTGGAACAAAACACTAACAAATTGGAAATATTCTTGAAACTGAAGATTACTCCACATGCTCCTGAAGAACTTGGATCAAATAAATCAAGGAAACAGATACTGTCAAGATTTTCAACTTAGGGCCAGAACAATAGTCCAGCGGGGAGGGCATTGGCCTTGCATGCGGCCAGCCCATGCCGACCCGGGTTCGATCCCTGCCATCCCATAATGTCCCCTGAGCACCACCAGGAGTTATTCCTGAGTGCAGAGCCAGGAGAAACCCCTGAGCATTGCCGGGTGTGACCCAAAAAAAAAAAAAAAAAGATTTTCAACTTATATATGTAAAACAAAACAATGAAGAGACAAATTTTAAAAACTCCACGCTATCTAACTTGCACATTTTGTAAAACTAAGAATATGATGCAGAAAAGGGGAAGATAAGTCAAAAAATATATTTTTTTTTCTGTGTCAAAGACTCACAGACATGGGGCAGAGCTGCTACTGGCTCTCCCTGTGCCCAGCCACTCACGAGGCACCCAGGGAGGGGATGGCGGGGTCTAGCCCCTTGCCAGCCACCCCAGCAGAGCCTTGCAACAAGCCAGACGACCCCCACTCTATGAGGGCTTCCATTTTCCACATCCGGACTTCCCTCTCGTCAGAACTTCACCCAGCAGACCAGCCTATCACGGCCACGCGTTTCATCAATAAATGCTGGTCTTAGAGATGACTACAAGAGTATGCTACCTGCACGGTAGAGCCTGGCAAGCAACCAGTGTTGTACTTGATATGCCAAATACCAGTAATAATTATAACTTCATTCCCATGACATGATGGAATGGTTTTGAGGCTCTTTATGTTCCTGGATCAAGCAGGTGTCCTTGGGCTCTACTTGCATGAGACAGGAGATGTTACTGGTACCCGCTCGAACAAATCGATGATGAATGGGAAGACAGTGATACAGTGTCAAAGTGACACCAGAAAGTTAGCAGTGCTACAGTATGTCCTAAACAGAAAGGTAAATAAAAAGGGACACAAACTTTTATAGCATTCAAAAATGATAAGGGAAAAGCTACATCTCTAAAAAGACAAGCAATCTAGAATTACACAGAAAGATACAGCTCCTCGGCCGACACAACAGCACAGCAGCTAGGGCATTTGCCTGGCATGTAACCAACACTGGCTCAATCCTTGGAATCCCATAGCACTGCCAGGAGTAATTTCTGAGCACAAATCCAGTATAACCAGGTGTGGCCAAAAACCAACCAAACAAAAGTGAATAGCTATCATTTATAGAAATGTCTGTGGAGGGGCTAGAGCAATAGCACAGTGGGTAAGGCGTTTGCCTTGCACTAGCCTGACCCAGGTTGGATCCCTGGTATCCCATATGGTCCCCGAGCACCATCAGGGGTAATTCCTGAGCATCGTCGGCTCTGACCAAAAGGTGGGCACTAAGATTTAATGAAACTGTATAAAGCTGGAGCTGGAGCGATAGTGCAACAGGTAGGGAGTTTGCCTTGCACAAGGTGACCCACGTTCAATCCCGGCATTCCATAAGGTCCCCTGAGCACTGCCAGGAGCAGTTCCTCAGTGCGAAACCAGCAGCAACCTTTCAGCATCAATGGCTATGACTCAAAAGGCTAACATGCAAAACAAACAAAAGACATTCATGAGGATACGGACAGGGTTATCAAAAGAGCAGTCCTGACTCTGAAGGCCATTTAGTTTCATGTCGTTTTGTGTCATTTTTCTTTGTTTTTGGAGACAACTTGGAGTTGTGAGTCTCCCAAACCAAAACAGAAACTAAAGACACCCAGGTTGCCTAGAATCTGGGCTCAGGGATCACTGGCTGTGCTCAGGGATCATTGCTAGTGGGCTCCAAGGACTACCTAAGATGCCGGGAATACAACCTAGGATAGTTTCTGTGCCAGGCAAAGGCCCTACCCACTGTACTGACTCCTTTTCTGCAATTGTTAAATTTCATACTTTGTCTTAGTCTATTTTATCGATATAAAAAGTAGTCATGTCTAAATTATGCCAACTGATATTTATGTGTGCTAAGTATTCTTTTTTTTTTTCTTTTTTGGGTCACACCGGCAATGCTCAGGGGGTTTCTCCTGGCTCTGTGTGGTTATGGTCGATTGTGCTGAATCCTCTCTGGAAGCCAGCTTGCTCGCATGGTTGTCCTTCATCTAGTATTCTGCCAATCCTATTCAGGATGACTCGTGTAAACAGCTTGTAGATGACGGACAACAGGCAGATGGGGCGATAGTTGCCGATGTTGTGAATGTCTCCCTTCTTCAACAGTAGAACTGTCCTGCTGGTTTTCCATTGGGAGGGTACCTTGCATTCGGACAGGTAGCGTGTGAAGAACCGAGCTAGTGAGTACTGAAGGCAGATTCTTCAGGTGTTCGGGTCTGACTTTGTCTGGGCCTGGTGCTGTTCCCTTCTTTACCAATGAGAAGGTATGTCAGATTTTAGAAGGGAGAATGTTGGGAATGACATATCCATCCTGTGGAATTTGGACAGATACACCCGGCAGAGCAGAAACCAGCTTTCCCCACTGCGGCCGCTATGCGGCCGCGTGATTTACCCTCCAAATTGCTGTGAATATCTACCCACCCCTCTGAGAGAGCCCCACAATGTGACCAGATATGTGAAATATATATAGGGAATGTTCTTTTTGGAGGATTTCTTGCAGTTTCTGGAGTAGCTACTGAATTATGGGATTATGGGCATTTAATGAAGCAGTGACGATTCAAGGAAATAAACCAACTACATATGCCGAATCACTCACCACATTACATGGGCCAGATATATAGGATAGTAAATGTATCAGGGTTGTGAGTTCCACTTGCTGAGCGGATTTATAATTTGTGTGCACTCTTGTGGTCAATGAAGGACCAGTAATTCCGCCCTTTCCTGATGAGGAGCCAACAATATAGTATACTGGAGTGTCGGGGAGCACCGCTGGGGTCCCTCACAGTGCCAGGAAGCGAGTTCGCTTCTACCTCCGAAGCCAGCGAGGAATGGATGAAAACTCAGGAATCCGATGCAGTTTTAAAAGGCTTTACTTGTCACAGGTTCAGGCATACAAATCAGCAAAAGGAAAAGCCCGGTGCTTCGCATTCCTGGCTAGAACCCCAGCCACGTGTAGGCCAAGATGGCGGCCACCACGTGTAAAGGCCCTGTAAAGAGGAGACAAAGACTCCCAAGAAGGGTGCGAGCTCACCAAGAGAGAGAGAGACCAAAAGCGCCCAAAGAGGGCGCGAGAGAGGAAGCAGGCTAGTATTATACCCCTGCAACTCAGACCTCCCTCCCACTGTTATGGAAAGCAGGGAGGGTCAAATGCCCTTAGGTAATCTCTCCCAGCACATCACCTAGGCCCTTTTATATGCTAATGTCTTGAGCTAAGATCTGCCTGGAATTGCCTTTATAAGGTAGAGAAGGGGTTTCTGAGATGGCATGTCTCTGTACCAAAGACTAATACTAATGCCAGTTAAATATTTCTCCAAACCTTCACAAGTCTCTTCTACTTCATAGTAGTTTTGTTTTTTAGTTGCCTTTGAGTATATCAGGGAGCCATGCTTGTTTGCTTGGAAGCAAACAGCATTTTGCTCTGGTGTAATTACTTAGGGATCCTACGTGGCCAGGCAAATATGCTGGTAAGATCTAGCTAGTCCCACGATGATTGTGGTAGCATGGGAGAATATTTATAACAGCTAGTACAGAATACATGGTCAGATAAACTGCCACATTTAGACTACCCCCTTATCTACTGAAGTGATTTGCAGGCGGCAATTCAGAGCAGATGCAGCGGCCCCTTAGAGGAGTCCTGCAACACTGGAGCATCAGGAATAGGTGAGGAACGGACAATGGTGGAAATTACAAAAGGTGTCCTTTTCAGATATTCCCAGGTTTTTCCAGCTGGGTAATGATAAGATATTTTTCCTGAAAAATCTGCTAAAGCTCTCTGAAGGATTTCACTGAGTGTTAAAACAGCTTCAATTTCTTTTTTAGGGTCAGGTAGTACAATTACATGGGGATCATGTCCAAGTAATACTTGGGTTCTTGATCTTCCCTTAATTATAAGGTTGGCTATCTGGAGAGGTAAGATTTTTTGAAGCCGATCTATGAAAAAAAGTCTGATTCTTTCTGAGCTTTAGGAGTTAGTTGCCTTGGGCTATTCAAAGCATGATCACCTTCAAGGTTGTAGAACAAGTTACTGAGCTCATAGTTAGGAATCCCAAGGGAGGGACACGCCCAGTTGATATCTCCCAGCAGTTTTTGAAAATCATTCAAGGTATTGAGCCTTTTTTGACTAATGGAAATTTTTTGAGGACGCACTGTAGTGCGGTCAAGGGCATAGCCCAAATATTCATATGGAGGCTGCATCTGGATTTTTTCCATAGCTACTTGTAAACCAGCCTCGGGTAAATCTGTCATTTTGGAGATCTTTGGAATTATCACAGGCTAGCAAGATATCATCCATGTAGTGTATGATGTATGCATTGGGAAATTTAACATGAGTAGATCTCAAAACTTCATCAACAAAGTGTTGACACATTGTTGGTGAGTTAGTCACTCCTTGTGTTAATACTGTCCATTGAAACCTACGTAAAGGACCTTTATGATTGATGGAAGGAACTGAAAATGCAAACCTTTTATGATCATCTGGGTGGATAGGTATGTTGTAGAAACAGTCTTTTAAGTCTATGATAATTAGTGACCAATCTTTAGGAATAGCTGCTGGGAGGGGAGCCCAGGTTGCAGGGCTCCCATGGGGATCATTGTGGAATTGACATTCCTTAGGTCAATCAGCAACCGCCATTTGCCTGATTTTTTTCTGTATCACAAAAACTGGAGAATTCCATTCTAAAACGATGGCTCTATATGTCCTAAATTCAACTGTTCTTCCACTAGATTTGTTAGCACCTCTAACTTTTTTATATTGAGGTGCCACTGTGGTGTCCATATAGGTTTGTCAGGTTTACACTGAATACAGATAGGTGGTGGGCGCTTAACCACAGCAGCTCCAATTAAAAGGATTACTCCCTGAGTTAGGCTTATTAAGGAAAGCTGGAACAGGTGCCCGATTTGGGATTGGACGAGGTATGTGAATCACTGCTCCCCCAATGATACAGCATTTCTCGACCCCATAAGTTTAAAGGCATAGGGGCTATATAAGGCTGGACCATGGCTACGTTCCCTTCAGGACCAATACACAGCAGCCATCTCGCACTCTGTCGGAGAAGAAAAGAGGAGATATTGCCTACCCCGCTCAGGCTATGGGACACTCTCTTTAGGGCCCAGTTAGAGGGCCAATACTTGGTAGAGATAATGGTCATGTCTGCCCCTGTTCCAATATGCCCTTTGAATTTCCTTTTATAAATTTTGATGGGTATAATCGGCTGCTTGGCTTGTGAAATCCTGGTAGTGTACCCAAATAGATAGTTAGAAGGTGGCTGGCGGGCTTTGTTCTGTGCGGCTGTATAACCAAAAATGAAGTTGGCAGAAGGGTTGGTACTGTTTAAGCCACCAGCTCTAGGGTTTTCAGACTGATTAGACAGATCCTCAAAAATTATTAATAGTCTAGCAAGCGGCTCCCCTTTTTCAAAAGTCCATTTAGTTTGCACAAATATTGACAGTACTATCTCTCCATGAGATTCAGGATCTAGAAGTCCGAAATGCACCTTAATTCCCTTAAATTTCAGCCAATCGCTCCCCTGAATTAAACCCATACTACCTGGAGGAGCAGGTCCCTTTATCCCTGTCTTTTAGCATGTAAGGATCTTGACTTGGGTATATTGTGATAGTCTTAGGGCAGAGAATGTCAAGACTGCCATTGTCTGATGTAGTAGACTGGAGAGTATTTATTGATTGCAATTCTGTGGGTTCTGATTTGGAGGATATTGGGCAGGTGGAATGAATGAGGGTGCCCCCTGGATTCAGCTGGGCCTGGGGCTGGCTCCCCACCTAGTTTCCCGCATTCGAGGGAGGCATAGGTGTCATTTGAGCCTGCGGAGCTTGTGGAACCTGGGAGGGAGTCCATGTAATATTTCCCATAAAGGGATTATTAGGATGTTGCCCTGTATTGATAGTTCTAGAAGATGGGCAATTTCTACGGGTGTGCCCCTTCCCTCCACAGTTATAGCAGTTATCTGTCCAGATGAAGCCTGAAGCTGACTTTGTCTCCGAGACCGACAGTCTTTGGCCCAGTGTTTTCCCTTCCTGCACCTTGGGCATGGTCCAGGTGGGGCCCTCTGAGGGGTGGGGTTGAGATTATTAGCATGGTTTTCCTGATCACTGTTTATCCTTTGAGGTTTATTGTTTCTCTCCCTGAAGCTGTTCAGCTTTTCACCCCTCTCCTGATCCTCCTGCTGTATGGGATAAGCCTCTATACCATTCTGTGTCGCATGGGAGGCCAAATCGACATTTCTATAGGCCTTTTAGATATCCCATGAGGTCTTCCTTTTCCTTAATACTATATAGTATTGCTCGACAATTTTGATTAGCGTTCTCATATGCTAAGTTTCGTTTTAGAATTTGTTGAGTGGATGGGTCTTGAACCTGTCTATGGATTGTCTCACTTGTCAGGGGGCGCCGCTGGGGTCCCCGAAGATGCCGGGGAAACCAGTTCCCTTCTACCTCTGAAGCCGGCAGGGAATGGATGAAAACTCAGGAATCCGATGCAGTTTTAAAAGGGCTATACTGTCACAGGTTCCAATATACAATCCAAGAGCAGGGAAAATCTCCGGACTCTGGGTTCCCAGCTAGGCCTCAGCCAGGTGTAGGCCAAGATGGCTGCCACCACGTGTTGAGGCCCAACAGAGAATGGAGAGGACAGAGAAGCAAAACACCAAGGGAAGCCGAAATGGCAAAAGGGGAAAAGAGCGAGATTTTCTTCTTACAGCTTATTTTATAGCTAGGAGTCCCCCCCAAACTCCCCAGCCCAGCCCATTCTGGGCTGGGCTATCTAGAAATGAAAACAGGAAAATAGCTTTATAGAAATGTAGCAACTTCCAGAGACTATCTGTTTGTTTAAAAGGACCCAGAGCTAATTAAAAGCCTCCTAGCAGAGCTGGGAGAAGCTATAAGCTAAATGTAACTTCCCCTGGCAGGAAGGATCAAATGCCCTAAGTTAATTTCTTCCAGCACCTCACCTAATGGCTTGAGCCAAGATCTGCCTGGAATTGCCTTTATAGGGTAGATAAGGGGGGTTTCTGAGATGGCATGTCTCTGTACCAAAGACGAATACTAATGCCAGTTAAATATTTCTCCAAGCCTTCACAAGAGTCTCGTCTACTTCACAGTAGTTTTGTATTTCAGTTGCCTTTGATTATTAGGGAGCCATGCTTGCTTGCTTGGAGGCAAACAGCATTTTCTCTGGTCTAAGTACTTAGAGATCCAACGTGGCCAGGCAAATATGCTGGTAAGATCTAGCTAGTCCCACGATGCTTGTGGTAGCATGAGAGAATATTTATACCAGCCAGTACAGAATACATGATCAGATAAGACTGCCACATTCAGACTACCCCCTATCTATGAAGTAACCTGCAGGAGGCAATCCAGGGCAGATGCAGAGGCCTAGGCTTTTAGGTGTCCTGCAA
This sequence comes from Cryptotis parvus, assembly GCA_021461705.1. NCBI lineage: Eukaryota > Metazoa > Chordata > Mammalia > Eulipotyphla > Soricidae > Cryptotis > Cryptotis parvus. The sequence continues at coordinate 14,905 of JAJIBD010025057.1, forward strand.
CATCACTTATTCTCCCAGCAAAATCAAAGTATGGTTCATTAGGATCCTGGTAAATTTTTGTACAGCTACCTAGATATTCTGGGTCGCCATCTACTTGAAGATGCCGACCCAGAATATCTAGGGTTTTGTTGTTTGTTTTGTTGGAGGACAGGTTTAGCTAACCTGTCCTCCAACAAAACCTAATACATCAAGATCCTTCGTGAGCTGTATTACGGATTCACCACCAGGATCTCACCATTCTACAAAGAAGTGATCATTGATGTCAAAGAGGGGTTCGACAGGGTGATACCATCTCACCAAAACTCTTCAGCGCCACCATCGAGAACATCATGGGACAATTAGAATGGGAAGGAATGGGAGTGAAGATAGATGGGCGGCAACTACACCACTTCCGCTTCACTGATGACATCGTTCTAATAACACCAACAATTAGCCAAGCCACACAAATGCAGACTTACTTCGACCGAGAATGTGGAAAGATAGGTCTACAGCTGAATCTAAAGAAAACTATGTTTATGAAAAATGAACTAGTTCCAGAGGCCCCATTCACTCTCAATGGAACAGATATCTCTGAATGCAGCAGTTATGTGTACCTAGGTTGAGAAGTCAACATGAGGACCGACCTAAAACCTGAGCTGCGCAGGAGGAAGAGAGCTGCATGGATTGCCTTCAAAGGCATCGATGAAATAGCTAAAAGGACAAAGAACCTCCGGCTCCAGGCTGGAGCTCTTTGACTCCACCATTCTCCCTGCATTAACATATGCCTCAGAAACCTGGACCCTAGGAAAGCAGGATGAGAATGCTATTCGGGTCTCCCAGAGAGGAATCGAAAGATCTATGCTTGGAATATAACGCCTCACTCAAGTGAGAGAAGGAATCTGGAGTTGAGACCTCCATTGCTATTCCAGAATCAGGGACGCTGTCTCGTTTGCCAAGGAATCAAAAATCAGATGGGCGGGACATGTAATGCGATTTGGAGACAACCGCTGGATTAGAGCCATTACCAACTGGATCCCACGGGATGTCAAAAGATCACGTGGCCACCCACCTACAAGATGGTCAGACTTCCTTGTCAAGACCCTGAAGGAACAGTTTGAGGCTCTTCATATTCCTGAATCAACCAGATGCCATTGGGCTACATTGGCACGTGATAGCGTCCAATGGAAATGTTACTGGCGCCCGCTCAAGCAAATCGATGAATAACGGGATTCAAGTGATCAAGTGATTGATACGATGTATTATGTTGATTGACTTGCGAATTTTGAACCATCCTTGCATTCCCAGGATGAATCCTACTTGGTCATGATGCGTAATTTTTTTATGAGTCTTTGGATTCTGTTTGATAGTATTTTGTTGAAGATCTTAGCATCTGTGTTCATCAGGGAGATTGGTCTATAGTTTTCTTTTTTGTGTTGTCTCTGCCTGCTTTGGGTACCAGTGTGATATATGCCTCGTAGAAGCTGTTTGGGTGTGTTTCTGTTTCTGCTATTTCCTGGAAGGGCTTAAAAAGGACTGGCAGTAGGTCCTCCTTAAAGGTTTGAAAGAATTCACTCGTGAATCCATCTGGACCTGGGCTTTTTGTGGGACAGTTAGAATTGACCAGGAGACTGCCACCCTGGCTACTTTGAGACTATCTTTAAGATTATAGGAAGCTTCACACTATTTTGCCCTCACGCAGGCGAGTGTGACCTTTTCAGTATATGGGGAACAATATACTCAGAATCACCCTTGTGAAGATCATAAATAAGAAGGACATTGTAGGTACCATCTAGATTACATGAAGTCCATGAAATTAAGATGTATTACTTTATACAAGCCCCCTCTCTCTCTAGTGTTTTACATAAGAGATAATCTCAGAGAAGGGATTAGTCCTTGGCATAATCCTATGTTTATACCTGTAATAGTGTGTGGCACCACCCTTCTACACTCTGTTTAGGGTTCTTTGTTGACAGGACCCTCCATGTCAACAGTTAAGATTCCTTTGGTAAGGGGACAGACTTGAGACACTTGCCCCTTTATTCCCCCTTCTTTCGGGTGGACTCCTCTTGGGTGAGATCCTCTCTTTGCTGGGAGACTTGGGCTCTCTTGTATGGTCTAAGTTCTGACCAGAGCTAGAGTTCTTTCATAATATTGGATTGCGGTGTTAGAGCTTTTGTACTATTAAAAGCCTTTTTGGGGGCCGGAGCGATAGCCCAGAGGGTAGGGCATTTGCCTTCCACGTGGCCGGCCCATGCTGGCCCGGGTTCGATCCCGGCATCCCATATGGTCCTCCGAGCACCGCCAGGAGTGATTCATGAGGACAGAGCCAGGAGTAACCCCTGAGCATCGCCAGGTGGACCCAAAAATCAGTATCTATCACTATCACTATCTTTCCGTTAATCATCTATTTGCTAGAGCGGGCACCAGTAATATATCCACATGTCTTGTCTCATGCTAGTAGAATCCAAAGACATCTGCTTGATCCAGGAACATAAAGAGCCTCAAACCATTATATTAGGTCACCGGAATGACCTAATATAAATGTTACTGGTATTTGGCATATCAAATACAACACTAGCAGCTTGCCAGGCTTGCAGTGTGGATGGCATACTCTTGTAGTCACCTCTAAATAAAGCATTTATTATTGAATGAACCGTGTAGCCGGTAGCGGCCGCATGAGCCAGGCTGTGATAGAGTGGTCTGCTGCGTGGAGTTGTTAGGAGAGGGAAGTCCGGATGTAGGAAATGGTGGCCCCCATGGAGTAGGGGGGTCGTCTGGCTTGTTGTGAGGCTATGCTGGGGTGGCAGGCCAGGGCTAGAACCCGCCATGCCTCCCGGGCGCCTCATGAGCGCTGGGCACAGGAGAGCAAGTAGCAGCTCTGCCCCATGTCTTAGAGTCTCTGGTTCCAGCATACCTGAAAAAAACTACTGCAGGGTGGGTGTAGATGATCTGGGCTGTGATATTCTGGTCTGCTGGGTGGAGTTGTGAGGAGGAAGTCGGATGTGGAAATGGTGGCCCCATGGAGTGGGGTTCGTCTGTTTGTTGTGAGCCTCTGCTGGGGTGGCAGGCCAAGGCTAGAACCCGCCATGCCTCCCAGGTGCCTCATGAGCGCCCAAAAAATAAAAAAAAATGAGACCCCCCAAAAAAATTTAAAAAAAGCCTTTTTGGAACTGATCCTGACTTGTGCGTTTCCATCCGTTCCCCCCTGCGGCCTCGTAGGTAGAAGAGAACTTCTGTCCTGACACTGTTGGGAACACCAACGACTCCCGACAGGCCACATCCTGCAATGCTCGGGATTACCTGGCTCTGTACTCAGCAATTACTCCTGTTAATGCTTGGAGGACCATATGAGATGGTGGGATTTTTCTTGCATGAGGTTGACCCAGGTTCGATCCCCAATATGCCATACGATCATCCGAGCACCACCAGGAGTAATTAGTGAGCATCACCAGGTGTTATCCCCCAAAAACTAAACTAAAACATAATAAAAGAATGTTCCTTAAGTACAAATACATTAATTGTGTACTTAAAATACTCGTTGAAAAGGAAAATCAGACATAAAAACACATTTAACAGGATTTGACAGACAATAAATAAGGGAATAGCTTTAGCAGTTGGGTGTCGGGGCGCCAGGCACGTCGCGAGCCTCGGAGCAATGCGGCTTCCCATGGCAGTCGACTGAGAAGCCGCGCTGTGCTGCGTGGAGACTTGCGGTCCGGTCGCAAGATGCAGGCTCCACTCCATGCAGGCTCCACATCCAGGATTAAGTCCTGGATGAAGAGGCTATGAATGGAACTAGCTGCAAGTTATAAAGGTGGGATTAAGTCTCACGATATCCCCACACCATTTTGTGCTCTGCTCCAAATCGAAAATGAGAACACGCCTTTATTGGAATGTGTAGATGCAGATAAAGATCCTTGATAAAGGTGTAGAATGCACGCAGGTGAACAAGGCGCAAGGAACAAGGGATCAAAGCCAAGGCAAATCTTCTGTTACAAAGGAAGAATACCAAGGGCAAATTTCTGGAGTCATTATGCTGTGAACCATTTGAAAGGCATCTGAAGGGAGCCTCCGGATAAAATCTGAGCTTGATTTATTTTTATTGGACTACCATGCAATGAGGTAACTTGAATTTGAATAAACTGTGCCATATAAAAAATAAATAAGAGAATAAATGAAGTTCTGGATTGATAGTCAAGTGTGCAGGGCACTTGCCTTGGATGCAGGGTGGGTCACTCCCCTCTCTTCAGAGCTCCACCTAGCAGAAGAACTGATCACAGTCTGGCTCATCACTGACCCACCCTGCAGCAGTCTTTTTTCAAGCCCAGCCCAGGTATGCCAATCCAGAGACTCACACACATGGGGCAGAGCTGCTACCTGATCTCCCTGTGCCCAGCTGACCACAAGGCACCCAAAAGGGATGGCGGGTTCTAGCCCTGGACCGCCACCCCAGCAGAGCGTTGCAAGAAGCCAGAGGAACCCCCCATACCATGAGGGCCGCCATTTTCCACATCCAGGCTTCTCTCTCTTCAGAGCTCCACCCAGCAGAAGAGCTGATCACAGCAGGTTCATCAATAAATGCTCGTGTTTCGAGGCGACTACAAGAGTATCCCACCTGCACGGCAGAGCCTGGCAAGCTACCCATGTCGTATTTGACATGCCAAATACCGTAACAATTATAGACCTCATTCCCATGACTTGATGGAATGGTTTGAGGCTCTTTATGTTCCTGCAGCGGGGAGATGCCCGTGGGCTATCTTGCATGTGACAGGGCATATTGAGATGTTACTGGTGCCCACAACAAATTGATGTTCTAAGGGAAGACAAGTGATACAAGTGAAGTTAACCAAACATGAGAAAGAAGCTACATCTCAAAGAAGCCAAGCACTGTCGAATGAAACAGATATAAACAGATATAACTGCAGCAATTATTTACTGTGTCTCATGAGAAACTATCTCTACCACCCAACCTTGAGGGAGGTAGGGAATTTAGACTGGAATAGGGAAGTGCTCTTCACAGGAAAGAAAGACAATACTCATTTTTTTCCCCAGATATCCCAGGTCTATTCCATGTCTCACAGGAAATAAATTCAGAAGGAAATACAGAGTAAAGTAGAACCTTTTATTTAGACAGCATAAAGGAGGAGAGAACTAAGCATCACTCAGGAGAGAAAGCAGGCTGATCCAGAGGGGATGGCAGAGGGTACAAATAGCAACTGGAAAAATAGGGCAGTGCACTAGAACCGGGAGCAGCTCCTCACCTTGGCCAAGTGGGCCCTGTAGGCTCTTCTCCAAAACGGCACCAATGGGGACACCGTCTTTCTTCGTCAAATCTTAGCTGTGGGCTCAGCACTGTGAAGGAAGGGACCTTGGAACGTTTGGAGATTCACCCTCATGTCTCTATCAGAAACCTTTTTCCTGCTGCGGCTTCTCTCTTGAGAGGTGCTCAGCTTGCTCTTGGCCTGTGATGGTGACAGTGGAGTATTTTTTGTTTCTTTCCTTTTTTCTTTCACACCTGGTGATCCGCAGGAATTATTCCTGGCATTACTTGGAGGACCATTGGGATGTGGGGCTGAACGTGGAGTGTGGGGTGGAAGCTGGGTAAACCCGAATACAAGGCAAACACCCCATCCTCTGTACTCTCAGTCTGGCCTCAGATCCTAGACGATGTCAGTTACCGTGTCCACGAAGTGCACCAGGCCATAATACCTTTTGACTACTTTAGGGCTAGTGACCTAGTGAGTCACTTTTTTTTTTTTTTTTTGCTTTTTGGGTCATACCTGGCAAATGCTGAGCGGGCACTCCTGGCTCTGCACTCAGGAATTAATTCTCTCAGTGCTCAGGGGACCATATGGGATGCTGGGCATTGAACAAGTCTGCTATGTTGTAGGCAAATGCCCTAGCTGGTGGACTATCTCTCTGGCCCCCAGTGAGTCACTTATTTAGATATACTTTTGTTGTATTTTTTTTTTTGGTTCATACTCAGCGATGCTCCAATATGGGTTCCATCCCGGCATCCCATATGGTCCCCCGAGCACCGCCAGGAATAATTCCTGAGTGCAGAGTCAGGAGTAACCACTGAGCATTTGTTTTTTTTAATTTTTTTTTATTATACCACCGCGAGACATACAATTACAAAGGTGTTCATAATTGGTTCCTGGTAATACAGTACTCTAGCACCCATCCCTCCACCAGTGCCCCATTTCCACCACCAATGTACCCCACCCCTCCCACCCCCCCCCCAGGCTGCCTCAATAGCCCTTAGCACCGTTTCCTCTCTTTCTCTCTCTCTCTCTCTGCATCTCTCTCCCTATTATTTTACACATTGTGGCCAGCCCTCCAGATACTTAGAGTTTATCACTTAAGTCTCTTTGTGTATATTCAATGGTGAGTTATAATCTACCATTACTATTTCCCACACTTAGGAAAACACTGGTATCTATTTATATCCTATTAATGAATGCAGTCATTCATATCTGTCCTTTTCCTTCTGGGTAATTTCACTCACCATGATAGTCTCCATGTCCATCCATTTGCAGGCAAATTTCATAATTTCATCTTTTCTGACAGCTTCATAGTATACCATAGTGTAGATGAACCATGTTTCTTTAGCCAGTCGTCTGTTCTCGGGCATTTAGGTTGTTTCCAGATTCTAGCTATAGTGAACAGCGCAGAGATGAATAAAGAAGTACAGATAGTGTTTCTCCTATGTGTTTTTCGGTCTCTCGGGTATATTCCCAGGAGTGCTATTGCTGGATCAAATGGGAGCTCAATATCTAGTTTTCGGAGGAATGCCCATATTGTTTCCCAAAAGGGCTGGACCAGTCGGAACTCCCACCAACAGTGGATGAGAGCCCCTTTTTCCCCACATCCACGCCAGCACCGGTTGTTCTTGCTGTTTTGAATGTGTGCCAGTCTCTGTGGTGTGAAGTGGTACCTCATTTTTGTTTTGATTTGCATCTCCCTGATGATTAAAGATGAAGAGCACTTTTTCATATGCCTTTTGGCCATTCGAATTACTTCTTTTTTGGAAGCTTCTGTTCATTTCTTCTCCCCATTTTTTGACGGAGTTGGCTGTTTTTTTTCTTGTGAAGGGCTACCAGTGCCTGATATATCCTTGATATTAACCCCTCGTCAGATGGGTATTGGGTGAATATCCTTTCCCACTCTGTGGATTGTCTTTGTATCTTGGTCACCATTTCTTTTGAGGTGCAGAAGCTTTTCAATTTTATATAATCCCATTTGTTTATCTTTGCTTCCATTTGATTGGTCAGTGGTGTGTTTTTTAGTTTCAATGTCCTAGAGCGTTTCTCCTATGTTTTCTTCGATGTACCTTATAGATTCATGTCTGATGTTGAGATCTATAATCCATTTTGATCTGACTTTTGTGCATGGCATTAGAAGGAGGTCTAAGTTCATTTTTTACACAGATGCCCAGTTTTCCCAGCACCATTTGTTGAAGAGGCTTTCTTTGCTCCACTTAATATTTTTGCTCCTTTATCGAAGATTAAGTGGTTGTATATTTGAGAGTGTGTTTCAGGATATTCAATTGTAATCCTTAGGTCTACAGGTCTGTCTGTATACCAATACCACACTGTCTTAATTACAACTGCTCTGTAGTAGAGCTTGAGGTTGGGGAAAGTGATACCTCCCATCTTCTTTTTCCAAAGGATTGCTTTAGCTATTCATGGGGGTTTATTATTCCATACAAATTTCAGGAGTGTTTGTTCAATTTCATTTAAGAACATCATGGGTGTCTTTATAGGGACTGCATTGAATCTGTAAAAGCGCTAGGGAGTATTATCATCAGTTTGACAAAGAATGTAAAGGATCTCTACAAAGAAAACTACAAAATGTTACTTCAGGAAATAAAAGAAGACCTGAGGAAATGGAGACACATTCCCTGAGCATTTAAATGATCATTTCATTAATATTTTACAACTCGCAGACAGAATGAAAACTTTTACTCTGGGCCAGACTAATGACTGCATTCCAGAAAACCGGTTTCCCACGTGAACCATGGTGAGTTCCAGTTGCCCTAGAAAAGGGGTGAACAAAGCAGAACCCCATTTTGCTCTTGTGTAATATGTCAACAAAATTATGATAAGTACGAGTTTCTAAGAAAAATCATCCATTTTCATCATTGAGGAGTTTTCTGGGATGCCAGTCCTTATTTTCAGATCATGTAGATGAACACATTTTCCCTTTTTTGAGGGTGGATCGCGCACATCTTGAACATTTCTCAGGCTCAAATTCAAATCCCCTTGTCACTAACTCCTTCTGGAAGGTTTCCTAGCATTGTGAGGGAATGACCAGGCAGTTCCAAGGAGAAATCTGAAAGAAGCTTGTTCCCTAGTTCCTGTTTTCAACCAGGGTGGAAAGCTGCAAAACAGCTGAGCCAGATTCAATGCAAAGCCGGCGTGGGCGCGGTGGAGCGGGCGCAGAGGATTGTGGGAAATGTAGTCGGCTCGGAAGGCGGTGCCTCGGTGCTGGGACTACTTCCGGTTTGCTTCCTCATTGCCGCAGAAGCCACGCCCATTTCCGCCGGAGCCTGCTTTTTTATCCTGGTGGCTGTTCCTTGAAGTTGCTCCGCGTGGCCGCCGGTCCTCTCAGGTCCTTTGTGAGGCTGAAGCAGCCTCGGAGGCGCCGGACGCCGGTTGGGCAGAAGCAGGAGGTGGGTGAGGGCCGGGGGCGCGTCGTGAGGCTGACGGGGAGACCCGGGCCCTGGAATCCAGGAGTGGGGGGGAGCCGAGCCGGGGGAGCGGAGCGGGTAGAGGTGGGAGAAGTGGGGGTCCCGGAGCCGGGGAGCCCCCAGAGAGAGCGACCCCCCTCTCGCTCGGCCGCCTGCCGTGTCCGACGCGCCGGGGTGGGCTCGGACTGTCCAGTGTCGTGAGCGCCGCGCGCATGGAGCCCCGGGTCCCCGCAGCCCCCAGGACAGCCCTGACTGCAGCCGAGGGTCCCTGCGCCCACGACGCGGGTCCGGGCCCGCAGCCCGCCCGAGTGTCCCCGCGTCCGGCCGTGGTCGGGAGGGAGGGCTGTATTTTGCAGGAAAGGGGGTCAGCCCTGACTCTGCCCGTGGTCCCGGGTTTCTGCGGCTCCTCAGAGAAGAATTTCAGGGCCCGGAGAGGGGGTGCAGCAGCTCGGGGCTGCCTTGCTGGGTCCCGGTGGTCCCGTGCGGTCCCGAGCCGCAGGAGTGATTCCTGGGTGCAGAGCCAGGAGCAACCCCGAGCCCTGCTGTGTGCGGCCCCCAAATAGAACAAGGGATTCCCGGCGTGGAGCAGCCGGAGTTTGCCTTGCACGCGGCTGACCCGGGTCCACACCCAGCAGGTTCGGTCCCTGCATCCCATAAGGTCCCCTGGGAACCCCCAGGAGTGATTCCTGGGTGCAGAGCCAGGAGTAACCCCAAGCATCCCTGGTGTGACGAAAAGCTGAAAGAAAAAAGAATCCCACGAGGACAGAAGTAGTGAAATAAAGTAGTTTTATGGGTGTGTGAGAGGGAGGGAGGGGTAACAGTTTCCCAGGAGGCTGTGGGTTCTCCTGAGGGGAGCGAGCGCCAATGCTGTTGTCAAGCTTTAGTCGGCTTTCAGCAATCTGCCAGCCTTGGGCTCACTGCTTGGATCTGTCCTGTTAGGGTGCTGTGAAGGCAAAGAGCCATGAATCTGTGGTGCCGTTTTCCTGTTGTTGTGGATTTTTGTTCCTGCTGAGATTCCTCCTCTCCTTGTGGGCTCTTGACCTCTGGGCTGGTCTGTCTTCATCCTCTCTCAGCAGTGCTTGGTTCCTGCTTTTGCTAAGCGGAAGTGACCTTTCTGCTTTGGGTGGTGACAGTGTCATTTCTTCAGATCTTATCTTGGTTTTATTCCTTAACTTCACGTAGCCCCACATGTCCCTGCTTCTATTGGCGTGGGCAGATGTGAGTGTGAAGCAGCAGCCGGAGCCCCCAGGGTACAAGGTTGGGGGATAGAGTTTGGTCCTGAGACCTCAGGGACGGTGTGAGGTTGAAGGAGCCTCAGCTCTCCAGCATCTGGGTTTGGAGGAGCAGGTAGAAGCCAGGGGGCGCTGAGTGTAGGGGTGGGCATGAAGGACAGACCCTGGAGAGTGGGTCAGCTCCAGGAGGGGACAGAGCAGGGCGGGGAGCTGAGTGCCCATGTGAGTGTGCAGGTGGAGTCGGGCTCGAGGGACACCAGGAGGGAGGAAACAGGAAACCAGGTATGAGGAGACCAGCAGAAGAGCAGGTTTGCTCCTAGTCTGAAGTGCTGTGGCAGTTTCCCAACGTGGCAGCACAGCCAGGCCTGAGGGGCCGCTGAAACACTCAGTGAGGGGAGTAGTAGCCTGAGTGCAGTTCGGGGCTTTTCTCTTGGTCACCTAAAATGAATATCCAGGCACATAGTGAAATTTTTTTTTGATCACTTGAATCCCGTTATTCATCGATTTGCTCGAGCGGGCGCCAGTAACATTTCCATTGGACCCTATCACGTGCCAATGCAGCCCAATGGCATCTGGTTGTTTCAGGAATATGAAGAGCCTCAAACCGTTCCTTCAGGGTCTTAACAAGGAAGTCTGACCATCTTGTAGGTGGGCGGCCACGTGATCTTTTGATATCCCGTGGGATCCAGTCGGTAACAGCTCTAGTCCAGCGGTTGTCACCAAATCGCATTACATGTCCAGCCCATCTGATTTTAGATGCCTTGGCAAACGAGACAGCGTCCCTGATTCTGGAATAGCGACGGAGGTCAGAACTCCGGATTCCTTCACTTACTTGAGTGAGACGTGATATTCCAAGCATAGCTCTTTCAATTCCTCTCTGGGAGACCCGAATAGCATTCTCATCCTGCTTTCGTAGGGCCCAGGTCTCTGAGGCGTATGTTCATGCAGGGAGAATGGTGGAGTCGTGCCCGGAGATGTGCCCGGAGCCGGAGGTTCTTTGTCCTTTTAGCTATTTCTTCAATGCCTTTGAAGGCATTCCATGCCGCTCTCTTCCTCCTGCGCAGCTTAGGTTTTAGGTCATTCATCATGTTGACTTCTCGACCTAGGTACACATAACTGCTGCATTCAGAGATGTTTGTTCCATTGAGAGTGAATGGGGCCTCAGGAACTAGTTCATTTCTCATGAACATAGTTTTCTTCAGATTCAGCTGTAGACCTACCTTTCCACATTCTCGGTCAAAGTCAGCCAGCATTTGTGCCGCTTGGCTAATGTTTGGTGTTATTAGAACGATGTCATCAATTTCAGCTTCGCTGAAATTTTTTTTAACTTTTTTAAATGCCGTGGTTATCACTTCTCAGTGTTTTGGCTAAGATCAATTGTAGTGTATGTTCTTATAGTTTAAATGCCGTGATAGAGCAAATTAATAAATGAAATGCTCTGTTAGGGTCTGGGTCATCACATACTCTTGCGTGTGGTGAGTGGGTACAGGGACTGCAGGGAATTGGCTGTTCTGGGGGCGGTTGCACCATTGGGCCCCATAGGTTGAGCAGGAGAAGGACTGTCTGGATTCCCAATGCCTCTTCTTCAAAAGGTGAGACTAAGGCGACAAATGCCTCAATCCTGGAATCTGGAGCTGTGAGTGAAGGGCCTCAGGTGGCCGCTAGGTAGCCAGGGCCTTCAGAGTGCTGAAATATGCTTGTCTGTGATCTGAATTCCTGAACTGTTTCTCTATCAAGAGGTATATTGGGTGCTCTCAGTACCTTGTAGAACAAGTCCCTGTATGACTTATGTGTTCATCTGTATGATGAACATGTAAGTCATTCTTGAGATGCCCATGGGAACCTTTTTTCTTTCCTTTTTTTTCTCTTTTCTTTCTTTCTTTTTTTTTTTTTTTTTTTGCTTTTAGGCCCACCCCTGGCGATGCTCAGTGTTTACTCCTGCCTCTGCACTCAGGAATTACTCCTGACAGTGCTCGAAGGACCATATGGGATGCCAGGGATCGAACCGGGATTGGCTGCGTGCAAGGCAAATGCTCTGCCCGCTAGACTCTAGCTCCTGTTCCCCCAAGAGAACCCTTTGGGAAGTACGTGTGACCATTTCTGAACTGTGCTTATATATGTTGTCTTCTGTTTTCTAGTTGGTATTTTATTCATGCACCTTACACCGTCGTTTATAGTTGGATTTTGTTGTACATTGTTCCATCACCGACCCCCCAGCAGTGTCAGCTTTCCTCTACCAGTGTTCCCAGGTTCCCTCTCCTACCCCCTTGCCCACCCCCTGCTGCCATCTTGACAGGCTTTTGGTTTGGTTATTAGCATATGGGTCTTGTGATGTCAGTGTTGTTCACTCTGTGGGCGGATATTTAGCTCTGTCATTCTTAGCAGCACTGATGAACATGAACCTTTGACTTTTATCCTTCCTTCCTTCCTTCCTTCCTTCCTTCCTTCCTTCCTTCCTTTCCTTCCTTCCTTCCTTCCTTCCTTCCTTCCTTCCTTCCTTCCTTCCTTCCTTCCTTCCTTCCTTCCTTCCTTCTTTCCTTCCTTCCTTCCTTCCTTCCTTCCTTCCTTCCTTCCTTCCTTCCTTCCTTCCTTCCTTCCTTCCTTCCTTCCTTCCTTCCTTTTCCTTCCTTCCTTCCTTCCTTCCTTCCTTCCTTCCTTCCTTCCTTCCTTCCTTCCTTCCTTCCTTCCTTTTCCTTCCTTCCTTCCTTCCTTCCTTCCTTCCTTCCTTCCTTCCTTCCTTCCTTCCTTCCTTCCTTCCTTCCTTCCTTCCTTCCTTCCTTCCTTCCTTCCTTCCTTCCTTCCTTCCTTCCTTCCTTCCTTCCTTCCTTCCTTCCTTCCTTCCTTCCTTCCTTCCTTCCTTCCTTCCTTTCCTTCCTTCCTTCCTTCCTTCCTTCCTTCCTTCCTTCCTTCCTTCCTTCCTTCCTTCCTTCCTTCCTTCCTTCCTTCCTTCCTTCCTTCCTTCCTTCCTTCCTTCCTTCCTTCCTTCCTTCCTTCCTTCCTTCCCTTCCTTCCTTCCTTCCTTCCTTCCTTCCTTCCTTCCTTCCTTCCTTCCTTCCTTCCTTCCTTCCTTCCTTCCTTCCTTCCTTCCTTCCTTCCTTCCTTCCTTCCTTCCTTCCTTCCTTCCTTCCTTCCTTCCTTCCTTCCTTCCTTCCTTTTTTCCTTCCTTCCTTCATGCCTGAGTTGGGCTCCTTTTGCTGGTCGGTTTCCAAGATCTTTTTTTTTTTTTTTTTTTGGTTTCCAAGATCTTAAGCTGTGAAGTCAGACTGTTTATGATGGCCCTTCTTTTTTTTTTTTTTTCTTTTTTTGCTCCAGCCCCACCACTCTGTCTCTTTACTGGTGCATTTAGACTGTTGATATTGAGAGACATTATTGTCATGGGATTTTTGTGCCAACTTTCTGATAAGTATGTTGTTCTTTAGGGTTTAGTTTCGTTTTAGTCTTGTTTTACAGTAGCTCTTTCAGCCCCCTTTTATTTTTTTTTGCTTTTTTCTGGTTCACTCCTGGCGACAGACATGGGTTACTCCTTGATCTTCACTCAGGAATTACTCCTGGCAGTGCTCAGGGAACTATATGGGATGCCAGGGATTAAACCCAGGTCAGCCGTGTACAAGCCAAAAGCAGTAACCGCTTTTCAACCCTTCTTTTTATTTGTGCTTTTGAGTCTGTGAAGTTCCTGAGCTGCGGTTTATCCACAAATCTGAATGAGAGTATAGGTGCTTCAACAATTCTTGGTGAGTGGGGCTGGAGCGATAGCCCAGCGGGTAGGGCATTTGCCTTGCACATGGCTGGCCCATGCCGGCCTGGGTTTGATCCCCGGCATCCCATAGGGTCCCTCGAGCACTGCCAAGGGTGATTCCTGAGTACAGAGCCAGGAGAAACCCCTGAGCATTGCCATGTGTGACCCAAAAAAGCCAAAAAAAAAAATTCTAGAATTCTAGGTGAGAGGTGCTAATCTTAAGACCAGCTCAGCAGAGGAGCTGAGTTTTAGGCCAGGTAGGCGGCTCGCGAGTCAGAAGTCAACAAGCGTTTGTGGAGATGGAGCTGGGGTTCTCTTTCCCCTCTCTACCTCTCTGACCCATCCCAGAGGCCTGGTGAGTCCCATTCCCCCCCCCCCCCCCCCCCCCCCCCCATGTACTGCCTCAGGGCTATAGGCCTTCTTGTAGAGAGAATCAGATGCACTGAGGAGGGGAGAGCTGCCATCCAGCTCTCCCGAGTCCTAGGCTGCTTGCGGCCATGTGGTACATCAAATTAGTAGAACGAATCATGCTATAGCATATATTACAGTCCACAATGTAAGTAAAAAGGGAAGCAGGAAGGAGAGAGAGAGAGAGAGAGAGAGACAGAGAGAGAGAAGTGAGAGAGAAGGGAGAGAGAAAGAAGATAAAGAACCTGCCATAGAGGCAGGCTGGAGGAAGGGGAGGTAAGTGGGCAGACGTGGAGAGAACGGTGTTGGAACACTGTAGAACCTAAACTCAAACATGAATATCTTGTAATTGTATATCTAACGGTGGTGTAATGAAATATTTTTTAAAAAAGATTTCTTGGTGAGGCATTCATTTCATTGAGTTGTTTCACTATATCCCCCACTGTCTTCAAGCTTGGAGGGTCTTATAGGTCTGCTGAAAGTCGAAATTTTATACAAAGGAACATCCATTTGTATAATGCTGGTTTGGTACTTGGACCAGCAATGATTGGGACACAGAGGGCAATAGCTATTAATGGATCAGTATCAGGCTAGAGCATTTATACAAATGGATGTTCCTTTGTATAAAATTTCCTTCTTTGATCTTGCTGCTTGAAGAATTGTGTATCTGTGGTATCTATTATTCTGACTAGGATATGTCTTGGAGTCTTTTTATTGGGACCTCTTTTGGCAGGTAATCTTTGAACTTCTTGGATCTGGATGCCTGTGTCCTTTAACTTTGGGAATTTTTCTGCAAGTATTACTTTAACCGTCCCTGTTTCCTTAGGGATGCCGCCTTGTTCCTCTGGAACTCTGATGATTCTTATGTTGTTCCTCCTGTATTCATCCTCACATGCTCTAGCCTGATACTGATCCATTACTAGCTATTGCCCTCTGCGTCCCAATCATTGCTGGTGGAAGTACCAAACCAGCAAAGCCTCACTGTCAGACATCACTTGCCCCGAGTGACCTCAGTGTTCCCTAAGCATCACTGACTGTAGCCCCCACCGAGAGTGTTTATCATTCTGCGATCTCTCTGAAAACCCTCGGTTTGATTCATTTACACATCAGTATGAATTGTTAATTTGGATGATTATCAAGGTCTCATCCACTTCGACTGTCATTAACCACACAAGCCTCTTCTCTTCTCCAGCTACTGAATAAGAGATCCTGGAAGCGCAAGATTCTCAGTACCAGGAGGAAATCCAGTTAGTTCTTTCCTGACTCTTCCCTGTCCTCCCGATCTGTTCCCAGAGTTCTCTGTGTTTCAGCGTGAAGTGGCAAGACACACGTCTGTGGTGAGTAGATGCAGTTTTTTTTCTCATTTATTTTACACAGGAATTCAGTAGGCTCCACGAGCATTCAGTGATGACAGTGGAAAGATCTAAGACAGTAAATGTCTGCTTCATGGAAACAGGAATGGATAAACAAAGAAGGCATGTAGAGTGCCAGCGGGCCGTATGATCTAAAGGCATTTATAGACACTGATATATGGCCCTTTCCCGTGATTTTAGTTTTGGTCTCTAGCTGGCTCTATCAAGGGTTGTTCTAGCTGTGTGTTTGGGTGTCACTTCTGGGACTACTCAGCCACGTGGTGCTGTGTATGAGATCTGACCCTTCTGTCTGCAAAGCTCTTGCTGTACCCACTGAGATCTTCCTCCAACCATATATGTGGTCTTTCAGATCGCTTGGTAAAGGGCTGAAACGTGTTTGTTAGGTCATAATTGTCTTTGGAGTTAAGTATGTTGCATTTTGTTTGTGTTTTAAACCCTCAGCAGTGATGCTCAGAGGTTACTTTCGTCTGTGCTCTCTTGTCAGGCAAATTCATTACCCACGGTGCTGTTTCTCTGGCCCCTCTTCCCACATTCTATTTTATTCATTCATTCATTCATTCATTCATTCATTCATTCATTCATTCATTTTTTTTCCTTTTTTTTTTTTTTTTTTTGGGTTACAGCAGCGATGCTCATGGGTTATTTCTCCCTCTTCGCTCAGGAATTACTCCTGGCAGTGCTTGGGGAACATATGGGATGCCAGGGATCTAACCTGGGCTTGCAATACATACATTTAGAGGTTATCATGTGTATCTTTTTTGCCTAAATTCGATGCTCAGTTCTGGGCTAGTATTACCATTTTTGACGATTAAGACAGAGCAATCCACACATCATGCAGTCAGAAATTCTCAACATCCAGACTCCATAGTTCCTCAGAGCTCCATCCAAGAGAAAACCCAAAGTTTCATAAGTAAATGCTCGAGATGAGAACCTTCTACTGAGAGTATACCACCTACACGGCAGAGCCTGGCAAGCTACCCATGTTTTATTTGTTATGCCAAAAGCTAGTAACAATTATCGACCTCCATTCCAGGACCTGCAGAATGGTTTGAGGCTTTCCTGTCCCTGGAGCAAGCAGATGCCCTTGGGCTACACCTGCTTGTGACAGGACATATGGAGATGTTACTGGTGCCCACTCAAGCAAATCGATGAACAACTGAAAGACAGTGACAGTGATAGGGTGATGAGCACACTGTTCTCTTCTCTGTCTTAATCTCTGACTCCCACACGTTTGTGGTAGATTCCACCTGTTGACAAGACCTCCTGATTCATCTTTTGCCTGACCTTGGATATTGGTATCAAAATACATTTATTTATTTTTTGCTTTTTTGCGCCACACCAGGCAATGCTCAGGGTTACTCCTGGCTCTGCACTCAGGAATTACTCCTTGCCATGCTTGGGGTGCCATATGGGATGCTGGGGGATCGAACCTGGGCCAGCACAGGCTGGCCGCGTGCAAGGCAAACACCCTACATGCTGGACTATAGCTCCGGCCCCTCAAAATACATATATATTTATATCATGCAGATAAATGCAGTCATTCTGTACTTGTGTTTTTCCTTCTGGCTAATTTTACTCAACATGAGCCTCTCCATGTCCATCCATTTATATGCAAATTTCATGACTTCGTTTTTCTTAATAGCTGCATAGTATTTCATTGTGTAGATGTACCAAAATTTCTTTATCCAGTCATCAGTTCTCCGGGACTCTGGTTGTTTCCAGATTCTGTGTATTGTGAATAGTGCTGCTATTCAAAAGGCGACCCATAGTATCGCTTCTTTTTTTTTTTTTCTTTTTGGGTCACATCCTGCTATGCTCAGGGGTTTCTCCTGGCCTGCACTCCGGAATCACTCCTGGCGGTGCTCGGGGGACCATATGGGATGCCGGGGGATCGAACCCGGGCCGCCATGTGCCGGCCGGCGTGCAAGGCAAATGCCCTACCCGCTGGGCTATCGCTCCGGCCCCCAGTTTTGCTTCTTTTTGATGGATTATTTTATCTCTTTCATCATCTGCTCTAGTATCTAATTTTTTTTAATAACCCTTACTGTTCTTCGAATCTATTCTGCATTTTCAGGGTTTCTTGATCAAGTTTAACTGCTAATTTTCCTTCAGCTTTGACACCTGTAGATAAAGCCCTTTGTGTTCCTCTAATCTAGTATCTGATCTTTGAATTTCCTTTCATTTTCTTATAAAATTCACAGAATCTTAGACTTTTTTTTTTTTCCTTTTTGGGTCACGCCTGGCGATGCTCAAAGGCTACTCCTGGCTCTGCACTCAGGCATTACTCCTGGCAGTGCTCTGGAGACCATAAGGGATGCCGGGTGTTGCAGGACACCTAAAAGCCTAGGCCTCTGCATCTGCTCTGGATTGCCTCCTGCAGGTCATTTCATAGATGGGGGTAGTCTAAATGTGTCAGTCTTTTTTTTTTCAAGTGATCAAACATTTTATTATACCACCTTGAGAAATACAATTGCAATGTTGTTCATGTTTAGAGGTTTCGGTCACATAGTGTTCCTGCACCCCGCCCCTACACCAGTGCCCATTACCCACCACCAATTTCCCCAATTCCCTCCCGCTCCCATAGCCTGCCTAAATGGCAGTTTTTTTTAATCTCTTTCTCTCTCCCTCTCTCTCTTTTCCTTCTCTTACACATTGTGGGTTGCGTCCCTGACAGCCAGGGATCAACCCGGTCTGCTGCGTGCAAGGCAAACACCCTACCCACTGGACTATCGCTCCAGCCCCAGAATCTTAGACTTTCTGCTTCGAGTTGTTTTTCTCTGTATCTCAAGCCTCTTATATTTATTCATTAACTTATTGATCTCTGCTTGTAAACCTATTTTCTTGTTTAAGGTTTTCCTCTCTCCATCGAATGATCCTGTGCTCTTGAAGTATTGCCCTCAGATCTCGTTGGCAGAGGTGCAGTTTACTCATTGCTGAAACCATAAGGACTATCAGCACCAAATAAAGCCAGTAGGCCTCAAGCAGAGACTTGATGCTGTCTCTTAATTCTAACAAGGAAATGATTGAGGTTCCTGTTCCCACACTAGGGGCAACCTTTTCAGACCAAAGAAATATTTCACAGTAGATAAGCCATTTTCAATTTTTTTTTTTTTTTTTTTTTCACTTTGGGCCACACCCTTCTATGCTCAGGGGATACTCCTGGCGCTGCACTCAGGATTTACTCCTCTTGGTCCTAACCATATTGATTCGGGGATCGAACCTGGGTCAGCCCCGCGTGCAAGGCAAACACCCTACCTGCTGTGCTATCACTCCAGGCCCAGATAAGCCATTTTCATCAGGGTTTTAAATCCTGTTCACTGTGCCTGGTGTAGTCTGCTGATGTTCAGGTCACATGTATGTCTAAAGGTTTTAGTGCCCACCCAGGGACAACAGATGTTGAGGAGCCCCAGGGGTCCCCAAGAATATCCACAAACGAGTTCCTTCTACCTCCTAAGCCAACAGGGAATGGATAAAACCTCGGGAGTCCATCAGTTCTAAAAGGGCTTTTACTAAAACATGCTCCGCAGCTACAATCCCAAAATAATGGATTCCCCAGACTACTAGCTCTTGGTCAGAACTAAGACCATGCAGGAGGGCAAGTCTCCCTCCTAAGTGAATCCTCTGCCTCATGTCAGTCCCCTTTTGTATTCAAAAGTAATCCTAATCTTCAGGGAGGGTCCTGTCCACAAAGATCAACCAATGAGCTTCTTGGTGTAGAGTCACTGTATCACTGTATCTCTGTCTTCCCGTTCATCATCAATTTGCTCCAGCGTGCACCAATAACATCTCCATATGTCCTGTCTCATGCAAGTAGAGCCCAAGGGCACCTGCTTGCTCCAGGAACATAAAGAGCCTCAAACCATTCCATCAGGTCATGGGAATGAGGTTTATAATTGTTACTGGTATCTGGCATATCAAATACGACACGGGTAGCTTGCCAGGCTCTGCCGTGCTGGTAGCATACTCTCGTCATCATCTCTAAATCCAGCATTTATTGATGAACCACGTGGCTGCAAGCAGCTGCGAGCCGGGCTGTGATAGGCTGGTCTGCTCGGTTGAGTTCTGACAAGGGGGAAGTCCGGATGTGGCAAATGGAGGCCCCTCATGGAGTGGGGAGTCGTCTGGCTTGTTGCAAGGCTCTGCTGGGGTGGCCGGCCAGGCCTAGAACCTGCCATCCCTCCCGGGCGCCTCATGAGCAGCTGGGCTCAGGGAGAGACAGTAGCAGCTCTGCCCCCTGTCTGTGAGGTGTAGAGTCAGGTCTAAACAAATGACAGTGCCAGTGACAAATCCCTTTCTCTAAGATTATCTCTTATCTCCAAACACTGGAGAGAATGATAGAGCTGGTATAACAAAATACATCTCACTATCACTATCACTATCTTCCCATTCATCATCAATTTGCTCGAGCGGGCTCCAGTAACATCTCCAAATGTCACGTCTCATGCTGAGTGTAGACCAAGGGCATATGCTAGCTCCAGGAACATAAAGAGCCTCAAACCATTATATTAGGTCATGGGAATCACCTAACATAATTGTTACTGGTATTTGGCATATCAAATATGACACGGGCAGCTTGCCAGGCTTGCCGAATGTATATTCTTGGGGGAAAACACCATAACTTCTTTTTCTTTTTTTGCTTTTTTGGGTCACATCCGACAATGCTCAGGGGTTACTTCTAGCTTTGCACTCAGGATTTACTCCTGGCAGTGCTGAGGGGATCATATAGGATGCTGGGAAATCAAACCCTAGTCGGCATTGTGCAAGGCAAACGTCCTCCACGCTATGATATTGCTCTGACCCCCTTTTTTTTTTCTTTTCGTGTCATAGCCGGAAATGCTCAGGGGTTCCTCCTGACTTTGCACTCAGGTTTTACTTCTGGCGTAACACACCATGATTTCATGGGTTTTATGTAATCTAGATGGTACCCATAGGTCTATTATCTATTCTGCACCAAGGTAATTCTGAGTTTCTTGTGCTCTGCTTACTTAAAGATAATGTTCACCAACTTGCTAGGGTAAACTAGCATGATCCTTCCTTTAATCTTAAATGATAGTCTCAATGTAGCCAGGGTGGTGGCCCCTGGTAAATTCTAACTGTCCCATTCAGGGTACTAGGAATTGTACTCAATCTAGATAACAATGAAATCATAGTAGAGATTATAGTAATGTTTCAGAAGTTACTGATTCAGAGTTACAAAATGAGTCTTTGGGCCTGAGTGATAGCACAGTGGGTAATGCATTTTCTTGCACGTGCCCGAACCGGGTTCAATCCCTGGCATCCATGTGGTCCCCTGAGCATTGCCGGGTGTGACTAAAAAGAAAGAGAGAGAGAGAGAGAGAGAGAGAGAGTCTTGTAATTGCCACACCCTCCATCACTATTTACACAGATCTCCTTAGTATGCACCCTGGTTTAAGAACATGTAAATAGATTCAACTGTAACTGTATTAAACGGCTCCAATACACTGGAGCCAAGATGAAGGTGTAGTGAAGGGCTGGCCTGAGCTGATGCTGGTTCCACTTACACTCCTGTGGATGACGGAGAGCTGAGAGCACCCTTCCCCTGACCCTCTCCCGTGTGTGTACACACACCCAGAGAGACAGAGAGAGGGACATCGAGAGGTGTTTCACCCCTTAACTTGGCTTGTTTTTTTGGCAATTCCACATCCAGTGATGCTCAGGAGTTTCTCCTGGCTCTGTACTCTGGGATCACTCATGGAGAACTTGGAGCTCCATATGGGATGCTGAGGTTTGATCCCAGGTCCAGCACTTGCAAAGTGACTATGCTATCTGAGGTTCTGCCTCTCTTCCCATGAGGAAGTTTCCTTCTGTCCCCATTTTAACAGGTATTTTCTGTTTTGGCACCATACCCAGTGATGCTGAAGGGTTTCTCCTAACTCTGCACTCTTGGATAAATTCTTGCAGTGCTTTGGGAACCATATTAGGTACTTGGGCTTGAACATCAGGGTGGGTATGTTGCCTGTTAGGCTGTCTCTTGACATAGACTCTCCCGAAACAGAACTGTAGATAAAGGAAAGTTTTATTTACTTATTTATTTATTTTTTTGCATTTTTGGGTCACACCTGGCGACGCTCAGGGGTTACTCCTGGCTCTGCACTCAGGAATTACTCCAGGAGGTGCTCAGGGACCATATGGGATGCTGGGGATCGAACCGGGCCGGCACAGGCTGGCTGCGTGCAAGGCAAACGCCCTACCTGCTGGGCTATCGCTCCGGCCCCAATAAAGGAAAGTTTTATTAGCTTAGCGCTGAGGACCTCTTGAGCCAAAGTGACTCAAAAGGCCAGTACTGAGGACCCACAAGTCAAGGAGTGTGACTTGGAGCCAGGAGAAAAGTAAAAGAGTCCTAGCATTAGAGACTCAGCGCTGAGGGTTGAGGGCTCACAAGCCTTAGAGGCCTGGAACCAGAGGCAGTGAAGCCTTTGCATGTTATATACTTTGAGGGCCTCTTATCTAAGCCACAGCAAAAATGGAGCAAATTGGACAGCCAGTAGTTAGCGTGTCCTGCATCTGTTATAAAACAAGAACAAGGTTAAGCTTGACTTCATACACTTGAATCATTCATGTTATCAGTGCATTTTATGTCGATGTCCTTGGGTTTTGCATATTTTCTTACAAGATTGTAACCTGATGACCCTCAGGCACAATATACAGTCTAGTGCTTCAAGATGGAGTCACAGTTGTTTTGCTTAACCTTTCGTTCCCCCTTTTCTTATAAATATCTTAGTTTTCAGACCAAAGACTTTTGTTTATCTGATTGCCCCCAAAACCATTACCATTAGTTATGATCGCAGTAATTGGGGGGGGGGTGGGGGAGGGATTTTGAATTGCACTACTCTATTTAATAGGCAGGACTTAAAAACAAGCAAGCTCAACAACAGGCAAATTGGCAATTGCCCTAAAATGATTGACAAAGAAATAACAGGTCTCTTCCTAACCTATGCATAGGCTTTCCTTTGGTGGTTCAAGTCTATTTTTTTTTTTCATTTTGGGTCTCACCCAGCCATGCTCAGGGTTACTCCTGGTTCTGTGCCAAGCAATTACTCCTGGCACTGCGTGAGGGGCTGAAGCCGGGAATCAAACCCTGGTGGGCCACATGCAAGGCAAACGCCCTACGCACTGTGCTGTCGCTCCGGCCCCTTGGTGGTACAAGTCTTTTTGAACAATTGATTACCATGTCAAGATGCAAGAGACCAAATGCCACCCTTTTCTCCTGTCCCCAATGTTCACGGGTGCAATCTTAGGTGCACTAGCAGCAGTCAGCCTTTGATGGGACAGTCTGTGCTTGTTCATGACAGCTGCTGTTGGACCTCTTTCTGCTGGGTCTTCTTTTGGATGGTGGATCCAGCCTTCTCTGGTCCAGGCTAGATTCAGGTAAAAGTTTTAGTGCTAGGTAGCTTTACTACTTCCAGGGACTTCACTGCCATGGGGCCCTTTTCTATGGGTTTTATTCACGCTACATTTTTTTTTTCCTTAGCAATTTCACCGCCTTTTGTCTTTAAAAGGGAAAATGGGTGAGAGTCCATCTTCTGGAGCTTCTTCATGCTGACAAAGGGACTGTAGACCTTGCCTGTGCAAGGGGTGAAATCTCATGCTACTCTAGTTTCAGTGGGCCCCAGGCATTGAACTGTTGGATTTTCTGAAGTTATTAAATCTGAAGGAAAAGATCAAATTCATTAGTCTGGGAAATGTTACAGTGAAATTTTTAGACCTTGGAGGAGTCCAAAGGCTCTCTCTAGTAAGGGTAGAACTAGTAACGGGACCAGAGCTATAGTCCGGCGGGTAGGGCGTTTGCCTTGCATGCAGCCGGCATGTGCCGGCCGGATTCAATCCCCAGCATCCCATATAGTCCCCCGAGCACCACCAGGAGTAATTCCTGAGTTCACAGCCAGGAGTATCCCCTGAGCATCGCCAGGTGTGACTCAAAAAGCAGAAAAAAAAAAAAAAACTAGTAACAGTTGGTTTACTAGTTTAGAAAACACGGAAGTTAAAGCTACAAGGACCAAAGCAGCATAATGCCATTTTTTTTCTGATTTCACCCATGACATTGGGTGATAGAAAATTACTTCACTTGATCACTTGATATCCCGTTATTCATCGATTTGTTCGAGCAGGTGCCAATAACATTTTCATTTGACCCTATCACATGCCAGTGTAGCCCAATGGCATCTACTTACTTCAGGAATACGAAGATCCTCAAAGGATTCGTTGAGGTCTATTATTGTTACTGTTTTTGGCATCTTGAATACGACATGGGTAGATTTCTAGGCTCTGCCGTGTGGGATATTAATGATAGATCATTAATAACAGGCCAGATGGGGTTATGTGGTATTTAGTGACTTATAATTTGGGAATTACTCCTGCGATATTGGGTACTATACAGGATGGCAGATATTGAACTCAGTTTGGCTGTATGTACTACCAATACCCTACTACTGTACTATAACTCTGGGCCCTAGTGTTTTAGACGATTCGAGACTAGCTTTCTATTTCTACATGATACAAAGAATAATTTGTTTATGCTAATACTGAAATGATCCAGACTTCATGGAGCTAACTGAAGAGGAATGTGCCCCTCGGGGATGGTATTGTTTGAGGATGTCACTGTGGACTTCAGCTGGGAAGAGTGGCAATACCTGGATGATGAGCAGCAGACCCTGTACCGGGAGGTGACCCTGGAAACCTACAGTCACCTGGTGTCACTGGGTGAGTGAAGCATTTATTTAAAGCCAACTGCAGTTCTCTTATGAATGAATTTACAACTTTATAGGAAATTCAACATTGTATGGAAATGTGTGATCATTCACGTTTTACTCCAATGTTCAAGGTGATCCATCAATTACTTGTTTTGATTCAATATTTTTCATTTCTTATATTTTTAAAGATAATTGAATGGAGGTGATATAGCTACAATAGTGTCCAAATTATAGCACTAAGATTTAAATTTACAATATCCAGCATGGCTAACATGATGATGAAATAGGGCTTGGAGCAATAGCACAGTGGGTAGGGCGTTTGCCCTGCATGTGGCTGACCCGAGTTTGATCCGTGCATACCATATGGTGTCCGAGCACACCATGAATAATTCCTGAGTGCAGACTCTGAGAATAACTGGGTGTGACCCAAAAAAGCAAAAAAATAAATAGACAATAATAAAAAAAGTACAATGTGATCATGAACATCCACATCTGTCTTTATTTCATCACTGACCTGCTTTACTGTTCACACTAGTCATTCCTGCACTCATTTTTGATTCTTGTGTAATATAGGGTCAAAGATCTGTAATTCTTCAGTGCATGATATTCTCCTCTTTATTTTCTTTCTTTTCTTTTTTTTTTTTTTTTTGCTTTTTTGGGTCACACCCGGCAATGCTCAGGGGTTACTCCTTGCTCTGCACTCAGGAATCACTCCTGGTGGTGCTCGGGGGACCATGTGGGATGCCGGGGATCGAACCCGGGCTAGCATGGGCCGGCTGCGTGCAAGGCAAACGCCCTACCCGCTGGGCTATCGCTCCGGCCCCTATTTTCTATATTTAATACAGTGAGATTCAACGAATTTTCTTCTCTGTTGACATTTCTGGGAAACTCTGTGCACATGGAAAAAACACTGCAATAAATAGATGGTTTCTTATCTTACACCTGTGAAATATTCCACTGTGGTACCAAACTTAGTTATCCATTCTTCTCTTGCTGAATATTTAGATTACTTCCATAACCTGGCTTTGTGCTATGTGCATAACATTCACAGGTGTGTTCTTCCTATTTTCACATTAGTGATTAAGTTTTGGGGAAGCAAATACCACTAAGAACCCTTTGTTTCCACTATGTATAATTCCTCTAATACTTAGGATTTCTCTAAAAACTATGACCTTTCTTAGGTTAAGTGGGTCACGCCTCACAGTGCTCAGGGTTTTCTCCTGGCTCATGAAACCATATGGGATTTTGGGAAATGGTTTTTGATAATCTGTGTTATTTGTTATGCCTAAAGCTAGTAACAATTAACGACCTCAATTCCATGACCTGAAGAATGATTTGAGGTTCTTCCTGTTCCTGGAGCAAGCTGATGCCTTTGGGCTACACTTTCTTGTGATTGGATGTATGGAGATGTTACTGGTGCCCACTCGAGCAAATCAATGAACAATGGGAAGATAGTGATACAGTGATACAGTGAAGGAATGATAGGCCACTTAGACGGAATGTCCAATAACTGAAGTTTTTTTCCTCTCATTTTCTTTCATGGCATCTCCCTGGTGTCAAATTTTTTCACTTGGTTGTTTGGCTTTGTATTTCCATGCAAATTAGTAACAGTGAACTCACTTCCTCATGGCTAATGTTGACTCATGAATCGTCAGATCTTAATCATCGTGTTGCTATCATTCTTCAAATACTGTGACCTTTAGATGGTTTGCAAAACATTCCTTCCTTGCTTTCTCATCATTAGGATATTCATTCACCAAACCAGAATTGATCATCAAATTGGAAGAAAAGTCAGAGCTATGGCAGGCCGATCCTCCAGAGTACAATCTGTCAGGTCAGTCATTACCTACTGGATAAAGAGCTTGAAATGACGAAAGCAGGAGAAATTTGTTTTACTGAGATCATTGTTACTAATTTTCAATCTGGTTCAAGCCTTATAGCAGTAATTCTGCATCTCACACTCGTACGTCTTATTGTCTCAAAATTGTTTTCTGGCCACATCTGGTGATCCTTTGGGCTGTCCCCTCACACTGCAATCGGAATTCCTTCTTGTAGTGCTCAGGGAACCATAAGGTATGCTGGGATTGAACCCCAGTCAGCTGTGCTTATTTTTTATGTTATGGGGGAAAACTTTTGTCATATGGCTGCTTTGGGTGACCAGCAAATAAGATTTCTAAGTACAACTTATTCTCCGTAAGAGAGCTATTCTAAGCTGTTGAAGAATCAAAGAGATAGTATAAAGGTCCATGTGCTTGCCTCAAAGGAAGCTTACTGAATTTTATCTCTGAGCTACTGCATGTTTATGTCGTCGCCAAATATGGACAGAAGTGACTCCTGAGCAAAATAAGCTGTAGTAATCCCCAGCTGCCACAGTATTTCAAAGTCACCTCTGTCTGGAATGAGGCAGAGTATTTCAGAAATGGCCTGTGTTGCAAAAGTGCGATACTTTTTTTCTGGATTTGGGTCATAATGAACTGTGGTAGATGTTATTCCTGCTCTCTGCTTTGGAGTGAATTTGTGTGTCAGAGATAGAATAGGGTTTTGTCCTGTGTAAGGTGAAGCCCTTTACGGTATCTCTGTTTTCGTCAAGTGAAATAAATACTCTTGACAACGTAAATATAGCACAAAATGTTTGACTCAGAGAAAGAATGTTTAATGGGGCAACAGCAGTTACAGTAGGTATGTGTTTATGTTTGGGTGGACAACTGAGATATGATCACCAGCACCATGTGGCCACCTGAGCACCACCAGTTGTTGGCCAATATGTGCAAAAAGTATTTTATAATCTATTTTCCTGAAATGCATTATGTGTGATATTTAAGTCGGCAATCTGTAAAAGTAGTACTTTAAGAAGAGAAATATACTATGCCCTTTGTCGGGAGCTCCGCCGGGGTCCCCGACAGTGCCGGGAAGCGAGTTCCCTTCTACCTCAGAAGCCGGCCAGGAATGGATGAAAACTCAGGAATCCAATGCAGTTTTAAAAGGGTTTACTTATCACAGGTTCAGGCATGCAAATCAGCAAAAGGAAAAACCCGGTGCTTAGGATTCCAGGCTAGAACCCCAGCCACGTGTAGGCCAAGATGGCGGCCACTACGTGTAAAGGCTTTGTAAAAAGGAGAAGAAGACAAGACTTCCAAGAAGGGTGATCGCTCACAAAGAGAGAGCCCAAAAAGAAGCATGGGAGAGAGGAAACAGGCTAGTTTTATGCCCCTGCAACTCAGACCTTCCTCCCACTGTTATGGAAAGCAGGGAGGGTCAAATGCCCTTAGGTAATCCCTCCCTGCACCTCACCTAGGCCCTTTGGTATGCTAATGTTTTGAGCCAAGATCTGCCTGGAAATGCTTTTATAGGGTAGAGAAGGGGGTTTCTGAGATGGCATGTTTCTGTACCAAAGACTAATACTAATGCCAGTTAAATATTTCTCCAAGCCTTCACAAGTCTCGTCTACTTCCCGATAGTTTTGTATTTTAGTTGCCTTTGAGTATATCAGGGAGCCATGCTTGCTTGCTTGGAAGCAAACAGCATTTCTCTCTGGTCTAATTACTTAGGGGTCCTACGTGGCCAGGCTAATATGCTGGTAAGATCTAGCTAGTCCCACGATGATTGTGGTAGCATGGGAGAATATATATACCAGCTAGTACAGCATACATGGTCAGATAAACTGCCACATTTAGACTACCCCCTTATGTAAGAAGTGATTTGCAGGCGGCAATTCAGAGCAGAATGCAGCGGCCCTTAGGAGTCCTGCAACAGCCCTTCATTAAACTAATTGCCTTGTTTTATATTTATCTACTTATTCATTCATTTATTCATTCATTCAGCTTTTTTGGGTCCCACCTGGTGGTGCTCAGGGGTTACTCCGGCGCTCAGCACTCAGGAATCACTCCTTGCGGTACTCGGGTTATGATACTGGATGCAGGGATTTGAACGCGGGTTGGTTGCATGCAAGGCAAACGCCCTACCTGCTGTCATATCACTCTGGCCCCATCGAATTGCCTTATAAACATACACTCAGAAGACATGGGACAAAAATAAAACAAATATAGAAGAAAATTCCATGAAAATTTCTCTTAAGTATTTTTATTGATTACAGTAATTTCCTGTATGCATTATATTGTAATTCTGCCATATTCAAGCATGAGTTTTTTCTGAATAAGAATCAGTGCGAGGGGGCCGGAGGGATAGCCCAGCGTGTAGGGGCGTTTGCCTTGCACGTGGCCGGCCTCTGCTGGACCGGGTTTGATCCCCGTCATCCCATATGGTCCCCCGAGCACCGCAAGGAGTGTGGTGCTCCTGAGTGCAGAGCCAGGAGTAACCCCTGAGAATTGCCGGGTGTGACCCAGAAAAAAAAAAAAAAAGATAATCGAAGGGCCGAAGGCATAGCACAGCGGGTAGCGTATTGACCTTTCACGCGGCCAACCCTGATTGGATCCCAAACATTGCATATGGCTCCCCAAGCACTGCCAGGAAAAATTTCTGAGCAAAGAGCCAGGAGTATGCCTGAGCATTGCCAAGTGTAACACGAAAAGAAACAAACAAAAAAAAGAATCAGTACAAGATAAACAATACTTATACCCTACATTTTTTTTTGCTCTTTTTTTTTTAGGTCACACCCAGCAATGCTTAGGAGTGTCTCCTGGCTATCCACTCAGGAATTACTCCTAGCAGTGCTCAGGGGACTACATGGGGGAAAAACCAGCCTTTTCCTATGAGATTGAAAGAACCTTTGTTATATTTACACTATCTGAATTAGAACACATGCCTAGAAATGTTTAATAACACAAATATATTTGTCTTCTCTTAGATATTCAGCCTGAGCATGACTTCATTGAACATAAGCAGAGAAATCAGTGTAGACAGTTTTGGCAAGCTGGAATTCCCAAGAGGAAAGAAAATAAAAAGCAAAATGATTGCCAAATTACTTTCAATTGTTGCTCTACCCACGTTTCAGAAATGATGGCAAATGATGCCAGCTATCCTGTCACGATGCCTATGAAATATGATGCATATAAGAAGAGTTTTCAGACTAAAGATTCCCATGACATCCACCCTAATCAGACAGGTGAGAGCTGTAAAATACTCTATAAAATAAGTAATATCACTGAACATTCAAAAATTTATGCTTGTGAAAAAGATCGCGAGTGTCCATATCACAATCAGCATTCAGTCCTAAATCTTCATGAGAGAACGCATAGTTTAGAGAAAATAAATGAACACACAGAATGTGAAAAAACAATATCCGAAATACAAAGTCTCAGTGGATGTCAACTAAGTCACACAGAGGAACAAACCTTAGAAAGTAATGAATGGAGAAAAGTTGTTTAGGTAAGTCAAGTCTCATGAAATATGCAGAGGTTCACAGAGCAGAGAATAATAAAATGTTCTCAAACACATCTCCTCTAAATCATCAGAGAATGTATGCAGAAGAGAAACCCTTGGAATATGAAGTATGTGGGAGAGTTTTCAAATGGAAGTCATACCTCATTCATGGGAAAAGTCACAAATCAAAGAAACGGTGTGAGTGTAAAGCTTTTGGTAAAACTTTCTTAATGAAGTCAAACCTTACACGACATACAAGAATTCCCACAGGAGAAAAACGCTATGAATGTAAAGAATGTAGGAAACCTTTCTCACAACTATCATACCTCACTCGACATTTGAAAATTCACACAGGAGAAAAACCCTATGAATGTAAAGAATGTAGGAAAACTTTCTCACTGAAGTCAAATCTCACTCAGCATATGAGCATTCACACAGGAGAAAAACCCTATGAATGTAAAGAATGTAGGAAAACTTTCAGACGGATGTCATACCTCACTCAGCATATGAACATTCACACAAGAGTAAAACCTTATGAATGTAAGGAATGTGGGGAAATGTTCTCATGGAAGGAAAACCTCACTCGACATAGGAGAATTCACACAGGAGAAAAACCCTATGAATGTAAAGAATGTAGGAAAACTTTCAGACTTAAGTCATACCTCATTCACCATATGAGAATTCACACAGGAGAAAAACCCTATGAATGTAAAGGATGTAGGAAAACTTTCTCAAGGATATCAAACCTCGTTCAGCATATGAGAATTCACACAGGAGAAAAACCCTATGAATGTAAAGAATGTAGGAAAACTTTCTCACAGCTATCAACCTCACTCGACATGAGAATTCACACAGGAGAAAAACCCTATGAATGTAAAGAATGTAGGAAAACTTTCTCAAGGATAGCAAGCCTCACTCAGCATATGAGAATTCACACAGAAAAACCCTATGAATGTAAAGAATGTAAGAAAACTTTTTCACGGCTATCATACCTCACTCCGCAGAGAATCACACAGGAGAAAACCCTAGAATGTAAAGAATGTAGGAAAACTTTCTTACATAAGTCAAGCCCTCACTCAGCATATGAGAATTCACACAGGAGAAAAACCCTACGAATGTAAAGAATGTAGGAAAACTTTCTCACAGCTATCATATCTCAGTCAGCATATGAGAATTCACACAGGAGTAAAACCCTATGAATGTAAAGAATGTGGGGAAATGTTCTCTTGGAAGGCAAACCTCACTCGACATTTCAGAATTCACACAGGAGAAAAACCCTATGAATGTAAAGAATGTGGGGAAATGTTCTCTTGGAAGTCAAACCTCACTCGACATTTCAGAATTCACACAGGAGAAAAACCCTATGAATGTAAAGAATGTAGGAAAAGTTTTAGACGGATGTCATGCCTCACTCAGCATATGAGAATTCACACAGGAGAAAGACTATAAATGTAAAGAATATAGGTAAACTTTCAGATAACATTCTCTGGTTCTATAATGTGAATTGCAGAAATATTGGCTTAAAAATTTGATTTTTTAAGATTTTCCTGTACTTGACCTGATAATATTAAGGTTTTTTGTTTTTAGCTTTTCGGGTCACAGCGGCATTGCTCAGGAGTGAATCCTTATTCTGCACTCAGGAATCACCCCTGGATGTGCTTGGGGACAATATGGGATGCCGGGAATATAACAGGTCAGCCGTGTGCAAGGAATACACAATACCTGCTGTGCTATCGTTCCAGCTCCTCGGGTATATTTTTTTAATGATTCTTTTACTAAGTGACGTATGTTTGAAAACTGCTGTATTTTACATTTTATCTATTATGACTTAATGAATGTTGTATTTGATAATAGCCAAATACCAGTACAATAAGACCCTCATCCAGAATGGATTGAGGTTCTATGTTCCTGGATCAAGCAAATGCCTTGGCTCTACTAGCAGAGACAGGACATAGGAGATGTACTGGGGACCACTGAGCAAACGAGAGAATGGGAAACAGGATACAGGAGACTTACAGTGGACCAGTGTCTGTCTGCCAGCCTTCAACCTTGGGCTGCAGAGATGATAGAAGGTTAAGAAAATTTTCTTGAATGCAGCCTATCTTAGTACAATCCCTGACCCCTTCTGTGGTTACCCAAACCCCACCCGAATGATTCCTGAGCACACACTCTAATACCTCTGAGCTCTGAGTCAGAAGCTATGTGCATATTCCCAGGAGTGTTTCAAAACCCAAAAGAAAACAGCCACCCAGGCCATTTGGGTTGTATGTGCACAGTTCGACTCATTTGCAGTTTTCAAACCAAAGATTTGCCAAGATATTGTGGAATCTTAAGTTTGCTGCCCCATCTGATTGGATGTCATTCAATAAAAGGAAGAGGTTAAAAGATTCCTGTTACATGTGAACTCAAAAATAAGGCTTCCGACTCTAAGCCACACACATGGGATTTGGATGTTTCCTTGATACTGACTTTGCAGGCTATTTTAAAAAATAGAGTTGTATCGTTTAATCCATCTGGCCTTTGCATTGTTCATGAAAGCAGTGCCTTCATCCCTAAAAAAGCTAGCAATGCTTAACCTAAACAGTGATGGAAATCTAGTTACATGGCTCAGAGGGTCAGAGTCTGTGGTTTGCAGTTGCAATTCTGGGTACTGACGTGGTGCATGGAAACATGAGAGCAGTGCCTGAGTCCTACACAGTCATCACAGAGCAACATGGTGTGTCCCTCTCTGTCGGGGCATGCTGCCAGGGTCCCCAACAGTGCCGGGAAGCGAAGTTCCCTTCTACCTCCGAGCCGGAAGGGAATGGATGAAGACTCAGGAATCTGATGCAGTTTTAAAAGGCTTTACTTATCACAGGTTCCAATATGCAATCCAAGAGCAGGGAAATCCTCCAGACTCTGGGTTCCCAGCTAGGCCCCAGCCACGTGTAGACCAAGATGATTGCCACCATGTGTTGAGGCCCAACAGAGAATGTAGAGGACGGAGAAACAAAATGCCAAGGGAAGTGAAAATGGCAAAAGAGGAAAGGAGCGAAAGACAGGAAGCAGGCTGGTTTTATACTCCCGCAACTCAGACCTCCCACTATTATGGGAAGCAGGAAAGGTTAAATGCCCTTAGTAATTTCTCCAGCACCTCACCTAGGCCCTATTATATGCTAATGTTTTGAGCCAAGATCTGCCTGGAAATGCCTTTATAGGGTAGAGAAGGGGGTTTCTGAGATGGCATGTCTCTGTACCAAAGACTAATACTAATGCCAGTTAAATATTTCTCCAAGCCTTCACAAGTCTCGCTCTACTTCCCGGTAGTTTTGTATTTTAGTTGCCTTGGAGTTATCAGGGAGCCATGCTTGCTTGCTTGGAGGCAAACAGCATTTCTCTCTGGTCTAATTACCTAGAGATCCAACATGGCCAGGCAAATATTCTGGTAAGATCTAGCTAGTCCCACGATGATTGTGGTAGCATGAGAATATTTTTACCAGCTAGTACAGAATACATGGTCAGATAAACTGCCACATTTATTTTTATTTATTTATTTATTTATTTATTTATTTGGGTTTTTGGGTCAACACTCTGTGATGCTCAGGGGTTTCTTCTGGCTCTACACTCAGGAATCACTCCTGGCGGTGCTCGGGGGACCATATGGGATGCCGGGGATCGAACCCAGACTGGCACAGGCTGGCTGCATGCAAGGCGAACGCTCTACCCGCTGGGCTATCGCTCCGGCCCCAAACTGCCACATTTAAACTATCCCCCTAGGTACGAAGTGATCTGCAGGAGGCAATCCAGGGCAGATGCATCCGGTCTTAGAGGAGTCCTGCAACACCTCCCTGTTGGAATACAGTTCTCAGTATCTCAGGTTTTAATTGAAGTTGTCATTTCCACTCCCACAGGCAGTTAAATTATTTGAAATTCACCCATTCTAGTGCTAATGGCTGACCTTTGGACTCATCATTCTTACTCCTACTCAGGTCCCTGCCTCCTACCCTTTCTCTGTGATGTGCATAGTTGTCCTTCTGAATAACTTTGGGTTTTGCATTGTGTATCAAATTTTGCTTTTCTCTCTCTCTCTCTTTTTTTTTTTTTTCCTTTTTTGGGTCACACCCAGCAATGCTCAGTGGTTTCTCCTGGCTCTGCACTAAGGAATTACTCCTGATGGTGCTCAGGGGACCATATGGGATCCTGGGGATTGAACCCAGGCCGCTATAGGCTGGCTACGTGCAAGGCAAATGCCCTACCCGCAGGACTATCACTCCAGCCCCTTGGTTTTCTCTTTATGCCTTTCTTTTTATTTTATTTCTTTAGATTTTTTTTGTTCATATCCAGTGATACTCAGGGATTACACTTTGCTCTGCAGTCAGGAACTACTGTTAATGTGCTCGGGGAATATATTGAATATCGGGGTTTGAACCCGTATGGGTTTTCTGCAAGGCAAACACCCTATCTTCTGTGCTATGGCTTTTCCTGCCTTTGGCATATTCTTATGTTCGAACAATGTCCCTTTTGTGTAGAAACAAAAGGCCATTAAGCCTATTTATCTGAAATACTTACTCCCCAGTATCTGTCACATTTCCTGACATTGACTTCAAAGTTCCTTACACCCAAAGAAAGGGCCCCGTCCACGGAAATTGAATTGACTCGCAGCATGCCATAAGTAAGCTACCCTGCTTTGACATGGGACAGACCAAGCGCCATAAAAAGGTTAAGTTAAGACCACATCCATCAGGGCCTGGAACAATAGTCCAGTGGGTAGGCTGATAGCTTGCACATGTCCAAATTGGGTTTGGTCCCCAAGCACCGCTTGGTGTAGTTCCTGAGTTCAGAGCCAATAGTAACCCCTGAGCATTTCTGGTGTGAACCAAAAAAGCAAAAGAAGAAAGACCATGTTCCTGGAATAAATTTTTGTTATAACCCAACGATATCCAACTGATTTAGGACTTTTTGGGCTAGCATTATAGTCTGGAATATAGAACGACATATCCCTTGAAAAGTCACCCTTTAGCATAAATCCAGAGAGAGCTTTTTAAGTTTCTTGGTGTAGGTAAGAGTTTTTCTCTTACTGTGTTTATAAATGAATAGTTAGAAATGTTTTTTTTTACTTTTTTGAGTCACACCTGGCAATGCTCAGGAATTACTCTTGAGTCTGCACTCAGGAATTTTATTTTGCTTTTGCTTTTTGGGTCAGACCCAGCAGTTCTCAGGGGGTTACTCCTTTCTGTTTGCTCAGGAATTACTCATGGTGGTGGTCCAGGACCATATGGGATGCCAGGGATCGAGCCGGGATGGGCCACATATAAGGAAAATGTCCTACCAGCTGTACTATCGCTCTGGCCCCTGCAGTCAGGAATTATTCTGACAGTCCTCGGGAGATGACGAAGCTGGGTATCAAGTCCAGCTCGACCATGTAAAAGGCGAATGCTGTGTGCTATTTCTCTGGCCCTTAGAAATATTATCAAGATGTAACTTTAATTTGTTTTTTTTTTTCACCAGCAAAGGAAAGGGGAAAAATGTGCCTTTAGTTGGAATTTCACTTTTGTCCTAGCAGAATTGTAGCCCCAGGGCAAGACTGCATCCCTGGGGGCACTGTCCCATTATATTGTCTCCACAAGGTAGGGCCTTTTACAACTGCTCCTTGTCACAGGATTAAAGTTCTATCACCTCTCTGTTAACCCCCAATCCTTTTCTGTGCTTCTGTAACTAGTACACTTGTATTGAAAGTCACTGATTACAAAAAAGCCTGTGGTCCTTTTCCTTTATCACTTGGGCAGAGGGTTATAAGCCCTAAACTCTACAAGAACCCTGCCGAACCTCAACTTGTTGGGGACCCCACGAAATCCCCACACCTATTTACTAATAAGACTTGAAGTGGCACTAATCATAACATAGTAAAGTTGTCATCGGATAGAAACTTTTCCTTCCCTGCCACTTCCAGAGGTATGGTAAAGAAACAGTATTTAATCCATCACAATAATCTTCGGATTTCTAGGAATCAGTGTGGTGAGGGCGGGGCATACTATAAAGAAATCATAGGCTCACTGACCGCATTTACC
This sequence comes from Cryptotis parvus, assembly GCA_021461705.1. Lineage (NCBI taxonomy): Eukaryota > Metazoa > Chordata > Mammalia > Eulipotyphla > Soricidae > Cryptotis > Cryptotis parvus. Next base: position 50,402 of record JAJIBD010025057.1, read on the forward strand.
TTTTTCCAATCATTCTCCATTTTCCTGATTTTTATTATGAAAACAGGAGGACCAGGGGCTATGGCTCAATCTGCCCTCTTTCAAATTTCTCCCTAACAAGTTGTTTTAGTACCTCTGATTTTTTCTTGACTCAGGGATCCTGTTCCAACTGGACAGATTGGATTTCCATACCCAGGGTATGGGCTGAGGACGAGAAGAACAGCAGTCTTGGTTGTAATTTGGACACTCGTACTCAAAATTTTTGATTGGCCTCATGAGTGGTCTGATTCGATGGCTAAATATTAGGAATAGTATGGAGATCTCCAAGAGATCTTTGCCCCATTACTGAATAGATCACTTGATCACTTGAATCCCGTTATTCATGGATTTGCTTGAGCGGGTGCCAAAAAACATTTCCAATTTGACCCTATCAATGCCAATGTAGCCCAATGGCATCTGGTTTCTTCAGGAATATGAAGAGCATCAAACCGTTCGCTCAGGGTCTTGACCAAGAGATCTGACCATCTTGTGGGTGGGCGGCCACGAGATCTTTTGACATCCCGTGGGATCCATTCGGTAACGGCTCTAGTCCAGTGGTTGTCTCCAAATCGCATTACATGTCCAGTCCATCTGATTTTGGATGCCTTGGCAAACGAGACAGCATCCCTGATTCTGGACTAGCGACGGAGGTCAGAACTCCAGATTCCTTCTCTCCCTTGAGTGAGGCGTGATATTCCAAGCATAGCTCTTTTGATTCCTCTCTGGGAGACCCGAATAGCATTCTCATACTGCTTTCGTAGGTCCCAGGTTTCTGATGCATATGTCAATGCAGGGAGAACGGTGGAGTCGAAGAGAGGTGCCCAGGGCTGGAGGTTCTTTGTCCTTTTAGCTATTTCTTCAATGGTTTTGAAGGCATTCCATGCCTCTCCCTTCCTCCTGCGGAGCTCAGGTTTTAGGTCGTTCATCCTGTTGACTTCTCGACCGAGGTACACAACTGCAGCATTCAGAATTGTCTGTTCCATTGAGAGTGAATGGGGCCTTTGGAACTAGTTCATTTCTCGTGAACATAGTTTTCTTTAGATTCAGCTGTAGACCTATCTTTCCACATTCTTGATCGAAGTCAGTCAGCATTTGTGCCGCTTGGCTAATGTTTGGTGTTATTAGGGCGACATCATCAACGAAGCGTAGGTGGTGTAGTTGCCAACCGTCTATCTTCACTCCCATTTCTTCCCATTCTAATTGTCGAATGACGTTCTCGAGGTTGGCGCTGAAGAGTTTTTGGTGAAATGGTGTCACCCTGGGGACCTGGAAGCTGTGTGGATCCGAATGCTACGCAATCACCCCGTCCTGTGTACTCTCAGTCTGGCCTCAGCCAGGTAGTTTTAGAAGATCTCAGTTCCCGTGTCGACAAAGTGCAGTAGGCCATAATACTTTTTGACCACTTTAGGACATGTGATCTAGTGAGTCACTTTTTTGGCTTTTTGGGTTACACCCAGCAAATGTTCAGGGTCACTTCTGACTCTGCACTCAGGAATTACTTCTGGCAGTACTCGGGGGACCACATGGGATGCCGTGGATCGAATCACAGTCATTCGTGCTGTAGATATAAGCCTTAGCCACTGGACTGTATCTCCAGCTCCTAGTTAGTCACTTGTTTAAATATACTTTTGGTGTATTTTTTTTTTTTAGTCATACCCAGCTATTATTTAGTCATAAGCCAGCTATTCTCAGGCTTTGCTCCTGGCTGTGCACTCATGAATTACTCCTGGCAGGGCTTGGAGGACTATATGGGGTGCCTGATCTCGAACTGGGGTCAAAACTGGGGTCAGCCACATGCTAGACAAATGGCTTACCTGTTGTGCTATCCCTCAGGCCCCATTGTTTATTGTTCTATGGGCCACATCTAAGGATGCTCAGGTTTCTCCCGCCTCTGAACCTAGGAATCATTCCTACCGGGATTGAGGGACCATCACTGTCACTGTCTTCCCGTTCATCATTGATTTGCTCAAGCTGGCCCCAGTAACATCTCCATATGTCCTGTCTCATGCTAGTAGAGCCCAAGGCATCAGCTTGCTCCAGGAACATAAAGAACCTCAATCCGTTCGGAATGAGGTCTATAATTGTTACTGGTATTTGGCATATATATCAAATACAACACGGGTAGCTTGCCAGGCTCTGCCGTGCAGGTAGCATACTCTTGTAGGCATCTCTAAGTCCAGCATTTATTGATGAAAGCGGCCGCGCGAGGCAGGCCCTGATAGGCTGGTCTGCTGGGTGGATGTCTGACGAGAGAGAAGTCCGGATGTGGAAAATGGAGGCCCTCATGGAGTGGGGGGTGGTCGGACTTGTTGCGAGGCTCTGCTGGGGTGGTGGGCCAGGGCCAGAACCCACCATCCGTCCCGGGCACCTCGTGAGCAGCTGGTCACAGGGAGAGCCAGTAGCAGCTCTGCCCCATGTCTGCGAGTCTCTGGACCGGCATATCTGTGCCGGGTTTAAGAAAGACTGCTGCAGGGTGGAACTTGATGAGCCGGGCGCTGATAGGCTGGTCTGCTGGGTGGAGGTCTGACGAGAGAGAGTCCGGATGTGGAAAATGGAGGCCCTCATGGAGTGGGGGTGGTGGGCCAGGGCTAGAACCCACCATCTGTCCCGGGCGCCTCGTGAGCAGCTGGTCACAGGGAGAGCCAGTAGCAGCTCTGCCCCATGTCTGCGAGTCTCTCAGAGGGACCATAGGTGGAATAAAATTTAATCCAGGTTGATCTGTACAATTCAAGCTCCTTTTGCTGTACGTTGGTGACACGCCCTACTGAGCCTTGGCCTCCAGCTGCACTTGGGTTTTGTGGAGTGTTGGTCCCTCCCTTTGGGGAATCTCCGGAGCAGACACAATGGGAGTTTGGGCAGAATTGTACTGATTTCATAATATTTTTTAGATTTTATTTATTTATTTAATTTTTGCTTTTGGGGTCACACCATTAATGCTCAGGGTTACTCCTGGCTCTGCACTCAGGAATTACTCCTGGCTGTGCTTGGGGGACCATATGGGATGCGGGGGATTATACCTGGGTCGGCAGCATGCAAGGCAAATGCCCTACCTGCTGTGCTATTGCTCCAGTCCCTGATTTCATAGTATTTTCACTTAACTTGATTACTTGAATCCCGTTATACATCGATTTGCTCGGCCGGGCGCCAGTAACATTTCCATTGGACGCTACCACGTGCCAATGTAGCCCAATGGCATCTGGTTGATTCAGGAATATGAAGAGCCTCAAACCGTTCCTTCAGGGTCTTTACAAGGAAGTCTGACCATCCTGTAGTCGGGCGGCCACGTGATCTTTTGACATCCCGTGGGATCCAGTCAGTAATGGTTCTAGTCCAGCGGTTGTCTCCAAGTCGCATTACATGTCCAGCCCATCTGATTTTCGATGCCTTGGCAAACGAGACAGCATCCCTGATTCTGGAATAGCGACGGAGGTCAGAACTCCGGATTCCTTCTCTCACTTGAGTGAGGCGTGATATTCCAAGCATAGCTCTTTCAATTCCTCTCTTGGAGACCCGAATAGCATTCTCATCCTGCTTTCGTAGGGCCCAGGTCTCTGAGGCGTATGTTCATGCAGGGAGAATGGTGGAGTCAAAGAGGTGTGCCCGGAGCTGGAGATTCTTTGTCCTTTTAGCTATTTCTTCAATGATTTTGAAGGCATTCCATGCCTCTCTCTTCCTCCTGCGCAGCTCAGGTTTTAGGTCATTTATCATGTTCATTTCTCGACCTAGGTACACATAACTGCTGCATTCAGAAATGTTTGTTCCAACACTCCTGAAATTTGTATGGAATAATAAAACCCCACGAATAGCTAAAGCAATCCTTGGGGAAAAGAAGATGGGAGGTATCACTTTCCCCAACATCAAGCTCTACACAGAGCAGTTGTAATTAAGACAGTGTGGTATTGGTATAGAGACAGACCTGTAGACCTATGGAATAGAACTAAGTATCCTGAAACACACTCACAAATATACAACCACTTAATCTTCGATAAAGGAGCAAAAAATATTAAGTGGAGCAAAGAAAGCCTCTTCAACAAATGGTGCTGGGAAAACTGGGCATCTACGTGTAAAAAATATGAACTTAGACCTCCTTCTAACGCCATGCACAAAAGTCAGATCAAAATGATTCTAGATCTCGATATCAGACATGAATCTATAAGGTACATCGAAGAAAACATAGGAGAAACGCTCTACGACATCGAAATGAAAAGTATCTTTAAAGACGACACAACACTGACCAAGCAAATGGAAGCAATGATAAACAAATGGGATTATATAAAATTGAAAAGCTTCTGCACCTCAAATGAAACGGTGACCAAGATACAAAGACAATCCACAGAGTGGGAAAGGATATTCATCCAATACCCATCTGACAAGGGGTTAATATCCAGGATATATCAGGCACTGGTAGCACTCCGCAAGAAGAATACAGCCAACCCCATCAAAAAATGGGGAGAAGAAATGAACAGAAGCTTTCAAAAAAAGAAATTCGAATGGCCAAAAGGCATATGAAAAAGTGCTCTTCATCTTTAATCATCAGGGAGATGCAAATCAAAACAACAATGAGATACCATCTCACCCCACAGAGACTGGCACACATCCAAAACAGCAAGAACAACCGGTGCTGGCGTGGATGTGGGGAAAAAGGGACTCTCATCCACTGTTGGTGGGAGTGCCGACTGGTCCAGCCCTTTTGGAAAACAATATGGGCATTCCTCCGAAAGCTAGATATTGAGCTCCCATTTGATCCAGCAATAGCACTCCTGGGAATATACCCTAGAGACCGAAAAACACATAGCAGAAACACTATCTGTACTTCTTTATTCATCTCTGCGCTTTTCACTATAGCTAGAATCTGGAAACAACCTAAATGCCCGAGAACAGAGGACTGGCTAAAGAAACTGTGGTTCATCTACACTATGGAATACTATGCGGCTGTCAGAAAAGATGAAATTATGAAATTTACCTGCAAATGGATGGACATGAGCCAGCATTTGTGCCGCTTGGCTAATGTTTGGTGTTATTAGAACGATGTCATCAGTGAAGCAGAGGTGGTGTAGTTGCCCACCATCTCCCTTCACTCCCATTCCTTCCCATTCTAATTGTTGTATGATGTTCTCGAGGGTGGCGCTGAAGAGTTTTGGTGAAATGGTATCACCCTGTCGAACCCCTCTTTTCATATTAATGATCACTTCTTTGTAGAATGGTGAGATCCTGGTGGTGAATTCGTAATACAGCTCACGAAGGATCTTGATGTATTGCGTTTGAACACCCTGTTTGGCTAGAGCTTTGATGATTGCTTCAGTCTCCACAGAATCAAAGGCTTTCTGTAAATCAATGAACGTGAGGCAGAGCGGCATCTTGTATTCCCTACAAACCTCAATGAGCTTGGTTACTGTGTGGATATGTCGATTTTGCTGAATCCTTTCCGGAAGCCTGATTGCTCGCATGGTTGTCCTTCATCTAGTGTTTTGCTAATCCTGTTCAGGATGACTCGTGTAAACAGCCTGTAGATGACGGACAACAGGCAGATGGGGCGATAGTTGCCGATGTCGTGAATGTCTCCCTTCTTGAACAGTAGAACTGTCCTGCTGGTTTTCCATTGGGAGGGCACCTTGCATTGGGACAGGTAGCATGTGAAGAGCCGAGCTAGTGTATTGATGAGTACTGACGGCAGATTCTTCAGGTGTTCAGGTCTGACTTTGACTGTGCCGGCCCGGGTTCAATCCGCAGCATCCCATATCGTCAACGGAGCACTGCCAGGAGTAATTCCTGAGTGCAGAGCCAGGAGTAACCCCTGAGCATTGCTGGGTGTGACCCAAAAAAGCAAAATAAAATTTTTTTTCATTTATATTCGAAGGACTGGTTTGTGTACATTGAGAGTGTCCTGGACAGGCAGCAGCTTAGAGGCTTCATAGCCTTGACCCATGAAGTTTTAAAAGAGTTTAACAGGAACAATGTAAAACTCATTTGCCAGAAGAGTTAAAAGATTTTCCCTAAATTACAGGACATGGGTTGGAGCAATAGTACAGTAGGTAGGCGTTTGCCTTGCATGTGGTCTACCAGGGTTTGATCCCCAGCATCCCATATGGTCACCTGAACATGGCCAGGAGAAATTCCTGAGTGCAGAGCCAGAAGTAAACCTTGAGCATCGTTGGGTGGGACCAACAAGAAAAAAGTATAGGAAAAAGTATAGGACTAGCTCATTTTTCATGAACAAAAGAATGTTCATGAAAAATGAACTAGTTCCAGAGGCCCCATTCACTTTCAATGGAACAAACATCTCTGACTGCAGCAGTTATGTGTACCTAGGTCGAGAAATCAACATGATGAACGACCTAAAACCTGAGCTGCGAAGGAGGAAGAGAGTGGCATGGATTGCCTTCAAGAATACGGACGAAAGACCTGAAAGGACAAAGAAACTCCGGCTCCGGGCACATCTCTTCAACTTCACTGTTCTCCCTGCATTAACATATGTCTCAGAGACATGGGCCCTACGAAAGCAGGATTAGAATGCTATTCAGGTCTCCCAAAGAGGAATCGAATGAGCTATGTGTGGAATATCACGCCTCACTCAAGTGAGAGAAGGAATCTGGAGTTCCGATCTCCTTCGACAATCCAGAGTCAGGGATGCTGTCTCGTTTGCCAAGGCATCGAAAATCAGATAGGCTGGACATGTAATGTGATTTGGAGCGATGGGACCTTTAGCGATCAGATCCCATGGGACGTCAAAAGATCACGTGGCCGCCCACCTACAAGACGGTCAGACTTCATCAATACCCTGAACAAACGGTTTGAAGTTCTTCGTATTCCTGAAGGAAACAGATGCCATTAGGTTACACTGGCACGTGATAGGGTCAAATGGAAATGTTACTGGCGCCCACTTGAGCAAATCGATGAATATCGGGATGTTAACTGATCAAGTGATAAGACAAAGTCCTCAATGTGGAACACTATATGTTACTCACGGTGTATATGTTTGTCTTCTACTAGACTGAGAAACTTATGTTGGGTGGAGCAATAGTACAGCTGGGAGGGCGTTTGCCTTGCATGTGGCTTACCTGGGCTTCATACACATCGCCCCATATGGTCCTTCAAGCATGCCAGGAGTAATTCCTGAGTGCAGAGCCAGGAGTAAGCCCTGGTGTGACACCCCAAAATAGTCATAAATTGTTCTCACAGTATTTCACTTGATCACTTGACATCCCTTTATTCATCGATTTGCTCGAGCGGGTGCCAGTAACATTTCCATTGGACCCTATCACGTGCCAGTGTAGCCCAAAGGCATCTACTTGCTTCAGGAATATGAAGAGCCTCAAACCTTTGGTTCAGGGTCTTGACGAAGAAGTCTGACCATCTTGTAGGTGGGCGACCACATGATCTTTTGACGTCCCGTGGGATGCAGTCGGTATATGAAGAGAACGGCATGGATTGCCTTCAAAAACATCAAAGAAATAACGAAAAGGACAAAGAACCTCTGGCTCTGGACACATGATTTGACTCCATTGTTTTCCCTGCATTAACTTACGCCTCAGAGACCTTGGCCCTACGAAAGCAGGATGAGACTGCTATTCAGGTCTCACAAAGGGGAATCGATAGAGCTCTGCTTGGAACATCACGCCTCACTCAAGTGAGATGAGGAATCTGGACTTCCGACCTCTGTCGCTATTTCAGAGTCAGGGATGCTGTCTCATTTGCCAAGGCATCGAAAATCAGATGGGCTGGACATGTAATGTGATTTGGAGACAACTGCTGGACTACAGCCTTTACCAACTGGATCCCACGGGACGTCAAAAGACCACGTGGCCGCCCACCTACAAGATGGTCAGACTTCGTCAAGACCATCAATGAACAGTTTGAGGCTCTTTGTGTTCCTGAAACAACTAGATTCCACTGAGCTATACTGGAATGTAATAGGGTCAAATGGAAATGTTACTGGCGCTCGTTTGAGGAAATCGATGAACAATGGGATGTCTAGTGATCTAGTGTTTTGTTTTGACTTTTTGGGTCATACGGCGTTGATACTCAGGGCTTACTCCTGCCTCTAAACTCAGGAATTACACTTGGCAGTGCCCGAGGACCAGATGGGATGCCGGGGATCAAATCCAGGTCAGCCGCTGCAAGGCAAACACCCACTGTGCTGTCACTCCGGACCCTGCTCCTTCCTATTCTTCAATAAATGTTCTCTTTAATCCCAGGATAGTTCTAGTTGATTCTCAGTCATTTTGACCACCCTTGAATCCCATTATATTTAACTATGACTTTCCCTGTAGAAAAAATTATTTAGTTTTGCTTTTTGGGGTCACAACAATGATGCTCAGGGTTTTCTCCTGGCTCTACACACAGGAATTACTCCTGGCAGTGCTTGAGGGACCATGTGGGATACCGGGATTGAACTCGGGTAGGCCGCATGCAAGGCAAATGCCCTACCTGCTGTGCTATCACTCTGGCCCCCCATTATATCTAATTATAACTTCCCCTGCAGAAAAAAATTATTTAGTTTTGCTTTTTGGGGTCACAACAGTGATGCTTAGTGGTTTCTCATGGCTCTGCTCTCAGGATTGACTCCTGGGATGCCAGGGATGGACCCGGGTTGCCCATGTGCAAGGCAAATGCCCTACCCATTGGACTATCGCTCCGGCGCCAGTAAAATATTTAAGCCCACATAAAATTCCTTCCATAAACCTTGCTTGGCCGTGACAAGATATTGAAGTTTGTGAAGTTTGTGTCTCCACTTGGCCTCACAGTGAGCTAATGGTTTATTAGCAAGGCTGTTCTTAGCAATGTGCAGGGTTTATCCGTTTAGGGAATCTGTAAACTCATATACATCTGTGTCCTTGTAAGAAAAAAGAATTGAAGTTCACTACAAGGACTGGCTCAATAGTACAGCGATAGGGCATTTGCCTGTGTGGCCAGTCCTGGATTCAGTCCTCGGAATCCCGTCTTGTTCTCCGATCATAGGCATTGTGAGAGATCAATACAATAAAGAAAGTAGAGGCTGCGCCTATAATACTAGTCTCTTTATTAGTGGGTAGGCACTTGCTTTTGTACAAATGACCAAGTTTGATCTGAGCTCTGAGCGAAAAGTCAGGAGTAAGCAAACTGTGAGCACCGCAGGGAGAGGCCCAACCCTCTCAACCCCCTCCCAATAATTAAAAAATAATAATAATTTAAAAAATAACCAAGCTGTCTTCTTACTTCCTCGGATCCACGGATTGCCATACTCCTTGCTGTGCTTGCACCCAAAGCTTTTCCGGAAAAATTTAAAATAAGGAAAACTGAAGTGGGGACGGAACAATAGTCCAGCAGGAGGGCGTTTGCCTTCACGAGGGCCTAAGGGGTCCATCCCAGCATCTCATCTGGTTCCCAAGCATTGCCAGCAGTAATTCCTGACTGCAGAGCCTGGAGGAGCCCCCTGAACGGGTGTAACCCGAAAGGCCAAAGAGCAAAAGGAAAATAAAGGACTGAGATTCTCTGCCTAGTGCTGGGCTGCGGGAGTCTGGCTCCAGGCCTTGCTCTCCTGGGAGGCTGCAGTGGCACTGGGGCTGATGCAGCGAGGCGGCGCCTTCACCCACACTTGTGTCCCCGCCTCGGACATCGAGGGTCCGGGAACGAGAACGCGAACTTTATTCCACAACGCACAAGAGAACCATTTCTGTCGGGATAAAATTAGATTCAGGGTTACATCTATACGTTCCCCTATAAATGCACGTGACTGTGAATGTTTATATTTTGAATTATTAATTAATTTATATGTCATACTTTAATCCTGCCTTTAAAGTCGCCATAAATGTCGTGTGTAATCAAGGAAAGAGAAAAAAATGACTCGATGCAACAGAACCGGATCGACACAGCCAAAGTCTGCACCTTCAAGGCCAAAACCAACCCATTAGATGTGTCTCTTTTTTTTTCTTTTTCGGTGACACCTGGCAATGCTCAGGGGTTACTCCTGGCTGCGGACTCAGGAATTACTCTTGGCGGTGCTCAGGGGCCATATGTGATGCCGGGATCGAACCTGGCCGGCATGAGCCAGCCGCATGCAAGGCAAATGCCCTACTGCTGGGCTATCACCCGCCCAAATGTGTCTCTTAATATGAGTCTTATTCCCTATCGGTAATTGACTGTCAACAAACAAACAATAACAACAACAAACCAAGCTTCTAGATGGCATGGGCCCTTATATAAAGATGGAAAAAGGTTTAAATCTGATTTTTGTAGGACTCCTAAGAGCCTCTGAATCTGCCCCGGATTGCCTCCTGCAGGTCACTTCATAGACAAGGGGGTTGTTTTAATGTGGCAGTTTATCTGACAATGTATTCTGTACTATCACTATCACTATCTTCCCGTTCATCATCAGTTTGCTCGGCGGACACCAGTAACATCTCCATATGTCCTGTCTCATGCAAGTAGAGCCCAAGGTCACCTGCTTGCTCCAGGAACATAAAGAGCCTCAAACCATTCCATCAGGTCATGGGAATGAGGTCTATTATTGTTACTGGCACATGGCATAACAAATACGACACGGGTAGCTTGCCAGGCTCTGCCTTTGCGGGTAGCATACTCTTGTAGTCATCTCTAAGTCTAGAATTTATTGATGAACCGTGCGGCCGCACTAGCAGGGCTGTAATAGGCTGGTCTGTTGGGTGGAGTTCTGACGAGGGGTAAGTCTGGATGTGCAAAATGGATGCCTTCATGGAGTGGGGGGGTCGTGTGGCTTGTTGCGAGGCTCTGCTGCGGTGGCAGGTCAGGCCTAGAACCCGCCATTCCTTCTGGGTGCCTCATGAGCTGCTGGGCACAGGGAGAGCCAGTAGCAGCTCTGCCCATGTCTGTGAGTCTTTGGATCAGTATACCTGAACCAGATTGAAAAAAGACTGCTGCAGGGTGGATCTCGATGAGCCGGGCTGTGATAGGTTGGTCTGCTGGGTGGAAACCATGAGGTACCAGGGATCAAACCTGGGGCTCCAGTATGCACTCAGGCTCTTGAGCTCTCTGTACAGTCCATAAAGTCTGCAGCTCAGGTTTCATTCTTGCTTTGGGGTACAGCATCCCAAACTGTCCTTTCACAAAGTACCCCTGTCTTACATGCACAGCATGAGATCTGAGTTGCACCAACCCCCCAGTATCCTCAGCTCTGAGTGTCGGGGATGCCACTGGGGTCCCTGACCTTGTCAAGATATAAGTTCTCTTCTATCTCAGAGGATGCCAGGGGAACGAATGAAAACTCACGAGTCCGGCACAGTTCCAAAAAGGCTTTAAATGGTACAAAAAGTTCTTCCACAGCAATCCAATATAATGAAAGAACTCTAGCTCTGGTCAAAACTTAGACCATACAAGAGAGTCTAAGTCTCCTACCAAAGAGAGGGAATCTCACCCGACAGGAGTCCACCAGAGAGAAGGGAAAAAACGGATGTACTGGCTGGTATAAATATTCTCTCATGCTACCACAATCATTGTGGGACTCTCTAGATCTTACCAGCTTATTTGCCTGTCCACGCTGGATCTCTAAGTAATTAGACCAGAGAGAAATGCTGTTTGCCTCCAAGGAAGCAATCATAGCTCCCTGATAACTCAAAGGCAACTAACATAAAACACTACTGTGAAGTACAGGAGACTCTTGTGAAGGCTTGGAGAAATATTTAACTGGCATTAGTTTAGTCTTTGGTAAAGAGACATGCCATCTCAGAAACACCTTTCTCTACCCTATTAAGGCATTTCCAGGAAGATTTTGGCTCGAGACATTAGGTGAGGAGCTGGGAGAAATTACCTGAGGGCATTTGATCCTTCCTGTCAGGGGAAGTTCCATTTAGCTTATAGCTCCTCCCAGCTCTGCTAGGAGGCTTTGAATGAGCTGTGGGTCCTTGTAAACAGCCAAAAGACCTCCTGGAGTTGCTACATTTCTATAGAGCTATTTTCGCGTTTTCATTGCTAGATAGCCCAGCCCAAAATGGGCCAGACTGGGAAGTTTGGGCAGATTTCTAGCTATAAAATAAGCTGCAAGAAGAAAGAAAAGCCCTTATCCCTTTTTGCCATTTCGGCTTCCCTTGGCATTTGCTTCTCCTTCCTCTCCATTCTCTGTTGGGCCTCAACATGTGGTGGCAGCCATCTTGTCCTACACGTGGCGGGGCCCTCTCTGGGAACCCAGAGTTCGGAGGTTTTCCCTGCTCTTGGATTGTATTTTGGAACCTGTGATAGTAAACCTTTTTAAAACTGCATTGGATTCCTGAGTTTTTTTTTTTAATATTTTATTACACCGCCATGCAATATACAATTACAAAGATATTCATGTTTGGGTTTCCGTCACATAGTGTTCCAGCACCCATCCCTCCACCAGTGCCCACTTCCCAAGACCAATGTCCCCACTTCCCTTCCCCCTAGCCTGCCTCTATGGCAAATTCTTTCTCTCCTCTCTCTCTTTCTCTCTTCTCTTACACATTGTGGATTGCAATACATACATTCAGAGATCATCATGTATATCTTTTTTCCTATATTCAATGCTCAGTTCTAGACTGGTATTATCATTTTTGACAAATATTAGCACACTGTTCCCTTCTCTGTCCTACCTAACCACTGATTCCCACATGTTTGTGGTAGATTCCACCTTTTTTTTTTTTTTTAATTGAAAGATGCTCATGTAGAGCATTGGTTCCACACTGTTCCAACACGCACCCTCCGCCCAAACCCATCTCCCATCACCAATGTCCCCACCTCCCTCCCCCCCCCGCACCTCAACCACTTGGCGGGTTCTGTATGTCATTTCTTTCCTCCTTATATCTCCTTCCCAACAAACCTTCCTGCTCTTCGTTGACTGCTGTGCATTAAAAGACATCACTGTTTCACTATTTTAGTGGACCACGCCGGCCAGCAGCCCCGCGACCTGGGCTCGAACTGGCTTTGCTCTGTTGATCTGGTCTGAGGCCGTTTTGCAGCGTCCGGACAGCAAAAATGGTGGCTAGTGTGATGGGCGAGTCTCATCCGGCTGCTTCGGGACCCCTCAGAGGCGACGGGCCCACTCCCAAAACCCATCTGCCCTCCTCGGGGTTACATGGTCAGCTAGGCCCGGCGAGCCGCGCGCCAGCCTCCCCAGCCGTCCGTGAGGCCCTGTGCTGGCCCGTGGGCAGCTCGCGGGCAGGGCCACCAGGCTCGACAAGATGGAGGGGGAAGGGACGACCACGCCTCCATCTGACGACTTCCCAGTGATTCCCGCCTCTTGGAGCCGCCTACCTGGGCTCGAACTGGCTTTGCTCTGTTGATCTGGTCTGAGGCCGTTTTGCAGCGTCCGGACAGCAAAAATGGTGGCTAGTGTGATGGGTGAGTCTCATCCGGCTGCTTCCAGGACCCCTCAGAGGCGACGGGCCCACTCCCAAAACCCATCTGCCCTCCTCGGGGTTCCATGGTCAGCTAGGCCCGGCGCGAGCCCGCGCGGCCAGCCTCCCCAGCCGTCCGTGAGGCCCTGTGCTGGCCCGTGGGCAGCTTCGCAGGCAGGGCCACCAGGCTCGACAAGATGGAGGGGGGAAGAGACGACCACGCCTCCACCTGACGACTTCCCAGTGATTCCCGCCTCTTGAAGCCGCCTACCTGGGCTCGAACTGGCTTTGCTCTGTTGATCTGGTCTGAGGCCGTTTTTGCAGCGTCCGGACAGCAAAAATGGTGGCTAGTGTGATGGGCGAGTCTCATCCGGCTGCTTCCGGGACCCCTCAGAGGAGACGATCCCACTCCCAAAATCCATCTGCCCTCCTCGGGGTTCCATGGTCAGCTAGGCCCGGCGCGAGCCGAGCGCCAGGCCTCCCCAGCCGTCCGTGAGGCCCTGTGCTGGCCCGTGGGCAGCTCGCGGGCAGGGCCACCAGGCTCGACAAGATGGAGGGGGGAAGGGACGACCACGCCTCCATCTGACGACTTCCCAGTGATTCCCGCCTCTTGGAGCCGCCTACCTGGGCTCGAACTGGCTTTGCTCTGTTGATCTGGTCTGAGGCCGTTTTGCAGTGTCCGGACAGCAAAAATGGTGGCTAGTGTGATGGGCGAGTCTCATCCGGCTGCTTCCGGGACCCCTCAGAGGCGATGGGCCCACTCCCAAAACCCATCTGCCCTCCTCGGGGTTCCATTGTCAGCTAGGCCCGGCGCGAGCCGAGTGCCAGCCTCCCCAGCCGTCCGTGAGGCCCTGTGCTGGCCCGTGGGCAGCTCGCGGGCAGGGCCACCAGGCTCGACAAGATGGAGGGGGAAGAGACGACCACGCCTCCACCTGGCGACTTCCCAGTGATTCCCGCCTCTTGGAGCCGCCTACCTGGGCTCGAACTGGCTTTGCTCTGTTGATCTGGTCTGAGGCCGTTTTGCAGCGTCCGGACAGCAAAAATGGTGGCTAGTGTGATGGGCGAGTCTCATCCGGCTGCTTCCGGGACCCCTCAGAGGCGACGATCCCACTCCCAAAATCCATCTGCCCTCCTCGGGGTTCCATGGTCAGCTAGGCCCGGCGCGAGCCGAGCGCAGGCCTCCCCAGCCGTCCGTGAGGCCCTGTGCTGGCCGTGGGCAGCTTCCTGGGCAGGGCCACCAGGCTCGACAAGATGGAGGGGGAAGGGACGACCACGCCTCCATCTGGCGACTTCCCAGTGATTCCCGCCTCTTGGAGCCGCCTACCTGGGCTCGAACTGGCTTTGCTCTGTTGATCTGGTCTGAGGCCGTTTTGCAGCATCCGGACAGCAAAAATGGTGGCTAGTGTGATGGGCGAGTCTCATCCGGCTGCTTCGGGACCCCTCAGAGGCGATGGGCCCACTCCCAAAACCCATCTGCCCTCCTCGGGGTTCCATGGTCAGCTAGGCCCGGCGCGAGCCGAGTGCCAGCCTCCCCAGCCGTCCGTGAGGCCCTGTGCTGGCCCGTGGGCAGCTCGCGGGCAGGGCCACCAGGCTCGACAAGATGGAGGGGGAAGAGGCGACCACGCCTCCACCTGGCGACTTCCCAGTGATTCCCGCCTCTTGGAGCCGCCTACCTGGGCTCGAACTGGCTTTGCTCTGTTGATCTGGTCTGAGGCCGTTTTGCAGCGTCCGACAGCAAAAATGGTGGCTAGTGTGATGGGCGAGTCTCATCCGGCTGCTTCCGGGACCCCTCAGAGGCGACGGGCCCACTCCCAAAACCCATCTGCCCTCCTCGGGGTTCCATGGTCAGCTAGGCCCCGCCGTGAGCCGGCGTGCCAGCCTCCCCAGCCGTCCGTGAGGCCCCCTGTGCTGGCCGCGCTTCGCGGGCAGGGCCACCAGGCTCGACAAGATGGAGGGGGGGGGGGGCGACCACGCCTCCATCTGACGACTTCCCAGTGATTCCCGCCTCTTGGAGCCGCCTACCTGGGCTCGAACTGGCTTTGCTCTGTTGATCTGGTCTGAGGCCGTTTTGCAGCATCGGACAGCAAAAATGGTGGCTAGTGTGATGGGCGAGTCTCATCCGGCTGCTTCCGGGACCCCTCAGAGGCGACGGGCCCACTCCCAAAACCCATCTGCCCTCCTCGGGTTTCCATGGTCAGCTAGGCCTGGCCCCAGCCGAGCGCCAGCCTCCCCAGCCGTCCATGAGGCCCTGTGCTGGCCCGTGGGCAGCTCGCGGGGCTTGGCCACCAGGCTCGACCGGATTCCTGAGATTTCATCCATTCCCAGCAGGCTTTGGAGGTAGAAGGGAACTCGCTTCCAGGCACTGATGGGGACCCCGGCTTTCCCTGACACCTGATAAAGGTAAAATTTAGTAGACCCATGGACTGAAGCAAGAAATGAAAGAATGAAAGAGCCTGACGTTCCCCTGGCAGCCACTTTTATATGGTGCCGTAACTCCATACTCTTAGAGTTCAAGAAAGGATTAAACACTCCATGGAAGAGCCTCGTTTATCCAAGGACCTGTGGGAATATCTGGTGGGCAGATGAGGCTCAGAAATTGGGGATCAGAAATGCTAAAGTATACCTCCAGGTCGAGGGTTTACTCCTGGGTCTGTACTCAGGAATTACTCCTGGCGGTGCTCAGGGGACCATATGGGATGCCGGGGATCGAACCGGGCTGGCATAGGCCAGCTGTGTGCAAGGCAAACGCCTACCCACTGGCCTGTCGCTCCGGCCCCCTTTATTTTTTCTCTTTGGGTCACATGGCGATTCTCAGGGGTTTCTCCTAGCTATGCACTCAGGAATTACTCCTGGCGGTGCTCGGGGGACCATATGGGATGCCAGGAATCGAACCTGAGCTGGCAAAGGCCAGCCACGTGCAAGGCAAATACCCTACCCGCTTGGCTATTGCTCCGGCCCCCAGGTCGATATTTCTATGCATCAAATTGACAGGAATTGGTTCGGGCAGACAATGAACCACAATCTGTCTACGACAACAAGGTACGAATACGAAGGTAGGGAACAAGGTACAAGTTACGAAACTCCCAAGTACGAGTTAATAAGAAAAAACCTCCTTTATCATCATTGAGAAGTTTTCTGGATCACTGTATCGCTGTCTTCTCGTTTATCATCGATTTGCTCGAGCGGACCCCAGTAATATCTTCATATGTCCTGTCTCATGCTAGTAGAGCCCAAGGGCATATCCTTGCTCCAGGAACATAAAGAGCCTCAATCCATTCTGGAATGAGGTCTATATTGTTACTGGTATTTGGCATATCAAGTACAACACGGGTAGCTTGCCAGGCTCTGCCGTGCAGGTGCATACTCTTGTAGCCATCTCTAAGTCCAGCATTTATTGATGAACCGTGATGCACGCCAGCTGCGCAAGCCGGGCTGTGATAGGCTGGTCTAGGTAAGGTACTGGGAGGAATTACCTGAGGGTATTTGTCCCTGATGGCTTTTTACCTGAGGGTATGTGTCCCTGATGGCTTTTTGTTCAAATGGGAGGTCTGGGTTACAGGGATATAAAACTAGGCTGCTTCCCCTCTCGCACTCCCCCGCCTTTCTGTTGGCACCTCTTTACTGTCTTCTTTCTACACGTGGTGGCCGCCATCGCCATCTTGGCCTACATGTGGCCAGGGCCCAGATGGGAAACCTAATTTCAGATTTTTCCTATTGCTGATTTGTATGCCAGAACCTGTGTTAATTAAAGCATTTTAAAACTTCTCCGGATTCTTGCATGTTTCTCTGTCCACCGGTCACCAATACCCTGGGACAGAAGTGGATCCATGACCCTGCTCCCGGATTTTGTGTGGGGCGCCTCAGCTGTTTTCCCACAAGCAGGCTCAGTCAATGTTCAGCACTTAGGGAAAAGCCAGTAAAATTTCAGTAAGAGGTAAATGGATAATTAAGTTTTGGTATCTATCACAGTGGAATATTTCACAGGTCTAAACAGACTCACAGACATGGGGCAGAGCTGCTACTTGCTCTCCCTGTGCCCAGCCACTCACGAGGCGCCCAGGAGGGATGGCGGGTTCTAGCCCTGGCCTGCCACCCCAGCAGAGCCTCGCAACAAGCGAGACGACCCCCACTCCATGAGGGCCTCCGTTTTCCACATCCGGACTTCTCTCTCGTCAGAACTCCACCCAGCAGACCAGCCTATCACAGCCCGGCTCGGGCGGCCGTGTGGTTCATCAATAAATGCTGGACCTAGAGATGACTACAAGAGTATGCTACCTGCACGGCAGAGCCTGGCAAGCTACCCGTGTTGTATTTGATATGCTAAATACCAGTAACAATTATAGACCTCATTCTGGAATGGATTGAGGCTCTTTATGTTCCTGGAGCAAGCTGATGCCCTTGGGCTCTACTAGCATGAGACAGGACATATGGAGATGTTACTTGGGCCCGCTCGGGCAAATAGATGATGAACGGGAAGACTGTGCTACAGACAGTGAAACAAGAAACCATTCAATTTATTGCACCATTTGTTCCATGTGCACAGAGTTTCCCAGAAAAGTCAATGGAGAACAAAATTCGTGTGATCTCACTGTATTAAATACAGAGAACAAATATGGGAATAACATGTACTGAAAAATTACAAATCTTTGACCCTATATTACACAATAACCAGAAACACAGTGGATCAATGACTAAGGTGAATAAAAAGCAGGCCAGTGAAGAAATAAAGAGAAAGATGTGACTGGGGCGCGTCGTGAGGCTGCCGGGAAGGCCCGGGCCCTGGAAACCAGGAGTGGGGGGGGAGCCGAGCCGGGGAGCCGAGCGGGTAGAGGTGGGAGAAGTGGGGTCCCGGATCCAGGGAGCCCCCGAGAGAGCGACCACCTCCCGCTCGTCCGCCTCCCGTGCCCGGCGCGCCTAGGTGGTCTCGGACTGTCCAGTGTCGGGGCGCCGCGTGCATGGAGCCCGGGTCCCCGCAGCCCCCCAGGACAGCCCTGACTGCAGCCGAGGGTCCCTGCGCCACGACGCGGGTCCGGGCCCGCAGCCCGCCCGAAGTGTCCTCGCGTCCTGCCATGGTCGGGAGGGAGGGCTGTATTTTGCAGGAAAGGGGGGTCAGCCCTGACTCTGCCCGTGGTCCAGGGTTTCTGCGGCTCCTCCAGAGAAGAATTTCAGGGCCCGGAGAGGGGGGTGCAGCAGCTCGGGGCTGCCTTGCTGGGTCCCGGGTGGTCCCGTGCGGTCCCGAGCCGCAGGAGTGATTCCTGGGTGCAGAACCAGAAGTAACCCCAAGCACCGCCGTGCGTGACGAAAAGCTAAAAGAAAAATAACCGCATGAGGACAGAAGTAGTGAAATAAAGTAGTTTTATGGGTGTGTGAGAGGGAGGGAGGGTAAGTTTCCCTGGAGGCTGTGGGTTCTCCTGAGTGGAGCGAGCGCCAATGCTGTTGTCAAGCTTTAGTCGGTTTTCAGCAATCTGCCATCCTTGGGCTCACTGCTTGGATCTGTCCTGTTAGGGTGCTGTGAAGGCAAAGAGCCATGAATCTGTGGTGCCGTTTCCCTGTTGTGGATTTTTGTACCTGCTGAGATTCCTCCTCTCCTTGTGGGGCTCCTGACCTCTCTGGGCTGGTCTGTCTTCATCCTCTCTCATCAGTGCTTGGTTCCTGCTTTTGCTAAGCGGAAGTGACCTTTCTGCTTTGGGGGTGACAGTGTCATTTCTTCAGATCGTATCTTGGTTTTATTCCTTAACTGCACGCAGCCCCACATGTCCCTGCTTCTATTGGCGAGGGCAGATGTGAGTGTGAAGCAGCAGCCGGAGCCCCCAGAGTACAAGGTTGGGGGATAGAGTTTGGTCTTGAGACCTCAGGGACGGTGTGAGGTTGAAGGGAGCCTCAGCTCTCCAGGATCTGGGTTTGGAGGAGCAGGTAAAAGCCAGGGGGGTGCTGAGTATAGAGGTGGGCATGAAGGACAGACCCTGGAGAGTGGGTCACCTCCAGGAGGGGACAGAGCAGGGCGAGGAGCTGAGTGCCCGTGTGAGTGTGCAGGTGGAGTCGGGCTCGATGGACACCAGGAGGGAGGAAACAGGAAACCAGGTGTGAGGAGACCAGCAGAAGAGCAGGTTTGCTCCTAGTCTGAAGTGCTTTGGCAGTCTCCCAACGTGGCAGCACAGCCAGGCCTGAGGGGCGCTGAAACGCTCAGCCTGAGTAGTAGCCTGAGTGCAGTTTCGGGGGCTTTTCTCTTGGTCACCTAAAATGAATATCCAGGCACATAGTGAAATTTTTTTTAACTTTTTTTAAATGCGGTGGTTATCACCTCTCAGTGTTTTGGCTAAGATCAATTGTAGTGTATGTTCTTATAGTTTAAATGCCGTGATAGAGCAAATTAATAAATGAAACGCTCTGTTAGGGTCATCACATACTCTTGAGTGTGGTGAGTGGGTACAGGGACTGCAGGGAATTGGCTGTTCTGGGGGTGGTTGCACCATTGGGCCCCATAGGGTGAGCAGGAGAAGGACTGTCTGGATTCCCAATGGCTCTTCTTCAAAAGGTGAGACTAAGACGACAAATGCCTCAATCCTGGAATCTGGAGCTGTGAGTGAAGGGCCTCAGGTGACAGCTAGGTAGCCAGGACCTTCAGAGTGCCGAAATATGCTTGTCTGTGATCTGAATTCCTGAACTGTTTCTATCAAGAGGTGTCCTGGGTGCTCTCAGTACTTTGTAGAACAAGTCCCTGTATGACTTACGTGTTCATCTGTATGATGAACATGTAAGTCATTCTTGAGATGCCCATGGGAGCCTTTTTTTTTGGGCCCACCCTGGCAATGCTCAGTGTTTACTCCTGGCTCTGCACTCAGGAATTACTCCTGACAGTGCTCAAAGGACCATATGGGATGCCAGGGATCGAACCAGGACTGGCTGCGTGCAAGGCAAATGCTCTGCCCGCTAGACTCTAGCTCCTGTTCCCCAAGAGAACCCTTTGGGAAGTACGTGTGACCATTTCTGAACTGTGCTTGTATATGTTGTCTTTTGTTTTCTAGTTGGTATTTTATTCATGCACCTTACACCATCATTTATAGTTGGATTTTGTTGTACATTGTTCCATCACCGACCCCCAGCAGTGTCAGCTTTCCTCTACCAGTGTTCCCAGGTTCCCTCTCCTACCCCCTTGCCCACCCCCTGCTGCCATCTTGACAGGCTTTTGGTTTGGTTATTAGCATATGGGTCTTGTGATGTCAGTGTTGTTCACTCTGTGGGCTGATATTTAGCTCTGTCATTCCTTAGCACCACTGATGAACATGAACCTTTGACTTTTATCCTTCCTTCCTTCCTTCCTTCCTTCCTTCCTTCCTTCCTTCCTTCCTTCCTTCCTTCCTTCCTTCCTTCCTTCCTTCCTTCCTTCCTTCCTTCCTTCCTTCCTTCCTTCCTTCCTTCCTTCCTTCCTTCCTTCTTTCCTTCCTTCCTTCCTTCCTTTTTTCCTTCCTTCCTTCATGTCTGAGTTGGGCTCCTTTTGCTGGTCGGTTTCCAAGATCTGTTTTTTTTTTTTTTTTTTTTTGGTTTCCAAGATCTTAAGCTGTGAAGTCAGACTGTTTATGATGGCCCTTCTTTTTTTTTTTTTTCTTTTTTTGGGGGTCACACCCAGCAATGCACTCAAGAATTGCTCGGGTGACCATATGTGATGTCGGGGATCGAACCCTGGCCAGCTGCATGCAAGGCAAACGCCCTACCTGCTGTGCTATCGCTCCAACCCCACCTTTCTTCTGTTATGAATAGCTTGAAAAGCTCTGAACTTTCTACTTAGGACTGCTTTCTCTGTATTCCACAACTTCTGGTAGTTCATGATTTCAGTCTCATTTGTTTCCGGAATTTTCGATTTCTTCTTTGATTTCTTTAATGACCTGCTGGTTGTTCAGCAGTGAGCTGTTAAGTTTCCAGGTGCGACACTCAGGATACTCCTCGCTCTGCACTCAGGAATTACTCCTGGTTGTGCTCGGGGACCATATGGGATGTTGGCAATAGAACCTGGGCTGACCGCATGCAACGCAAATGCCCTACTCATTATGCTAATTCTCTGGCCCTGCGAACGTATATATATGTTTAGGAGTGTAATTTGTTCTTGATATATGTATCCTTCGTGTTTTTTTTTCTTTTGGGTCACACTCGTGATGCTCAGGGGTTATTCCTGGTTCTTTGCTCAGGAATTACTCACGGAGGTGCTGAGGGGTTCATATGGGATGCTGGGGATTGAACCCAGCTTGGCCGCATGCAAGGTAAATGCCCTAACCGCTGTGCTATCTCTCCAACTCCTCCATTATTAAGTCGTGACCTTTGGTATCTTTTCTGACCTCTTTCAGCCTGATGTCTATGTTATCAGATACTAGTATGGCCACCCGGCTTTTTGGAGCTTTTGTTCGAGTGAAGGTTCTTTAACTTCGAGCGTTTTACTTTGAGCGTGTCTTTGCTCTGATTGCTCAGATGTGTTTCTTGAAGGCAGCAGAATGTTGGGTTCAATTTTTTATTCCATTTTGCCACTCTTGTCTCTCTCTCTCTCTCTCTCTCTTTGCTTTTTTGGGTCACACCCGGCAATGCCCAGGGATTTCTCCTGGCACTGCACTCAGGAATTT
Source organism: Cryptotis parvus (assembly GCA_021461705.1). Classification (NCBI taxonomy): domain Eukaryota; kingdom Metazoa; phylum Chordata; class Mammalia; order Eulipotyphla; family Soricidae; genus Cryptotis; species Cryptotis parvus. The sequence goes on from JAJIBD010025057.1 coordinate 72,330, forward strand.
CTCCTGGTAGTGCTCAGGGGACCATATGGGATGCCGGGGATCGAACCCAGGCTGGCATGGGCTGGCCGCGTGCAAGGCAAACGCCCTACCCGCTGGGCTTTTGCTCCAGCCCCACCACTCTGTCTCTTTACTGGTGCATTTAGACTGTTGACATTGAGAGACATTATTGCCATGGGATTTTTGTGCCAACTTTCTGATAAGTATGTTGTTCTTTAGGGTTTAGTCTCATTTTAGTCTTGTTTTACAGTAGCTCTTTCAGCCCCCCCTTTTTTATTTTTTTTTTGCTTTTTTTGGTGCACTCCTGGCAACAGACAGGGGTTACTCCTTGATCTTCACTCAGGAATTACACTGGCAGTGCTCAGGGAACTATATGGGATGCCAGGGATTGAACCCAGGTCAGCCGTGTACAAGTCAAACGCAGTAACCGCTTTTCAACCCTTTTTTATTTGTGCTTTTGAGTCTGTGAAGTTCCTGAGCTGCGGTTTATCCAAAAATCTGAATGAGAGTATAGGTGCTTAAACAATTGTTGGTGAGTGGGGCCGGGGCGATAGCCCAGCGGGTAGGGCATTTGCCTTGCACGTGGTTGGCCCATGCCGGCCTGGGTTTGATCCCCGGCATCCCATAGGGTCCCTCAAGCACTTCCAAGGGTGATTCCTGTGTGCAGAGCCAGGAGAAACCCCCTGAGCATTGCCGTGTGTGACCCAAAAAAGCAAAAAAAAAAAAATCTAGATTTCTAGGTGAGAGGTGCTAATCTTAAGAGCAGCTCAGCAGAGCAGCTGAGTTTAAGCCCAAGTAGGCGGCTCTCAGAGTCAGAAGTCAACAAGCGTTTGTGGAGATGGAGCTGGGGTTCTCTTTCCCCTCTCACCCTCTCTGACCCATCCCAGAGGCCTGGTGAGTGTCCCCCCCATGTACTGCCTCAGGCCTTCTTGTAGAGAGACTCAGATGCACTGGGGGGCGGCGAGAGCTCCCATCTGGCTCTCCCGAGTCCTAGGCTGCTTGCGGCTATGGGGTACTTCAAACTAGTAGAACCCATCATGATATAGCATATATTACAGTCCACAATGTGTAAGTAAGGGAAGCAGGAAGGAGAGAAAGAGAGAGAGAGAGAATGGAGAGAGAAAGAAGATAAAGAACCTGCCATGGAAGCAGGCTGGAGGGCTGGGGAGGGAAGTGGTACAGGTGGAGAGATGGGTGTTGGAACACTGTAGAACCAAAACTCAAACATGAATTATCTTGTAATTGTATATCTAACGGTGGTGTAATGAAATATTTTTAAAAAAAGAGTTCTTGGTGAGGCATTCATTTCATTGAGTTGTTTCACTATATCCCACCACTGCCTTCAAGCTTGGAGGGTCATATAGGTCTGCTGAAAGTCGAAATTTTATATAAAGGAACATCCATTTGTATAATGCTGGTTTGGTACTTGGACCAGCAATGATTGGGACACAGAGGGCAATAGCTATTAATGGATCAGTATCAGGCTAGAGCATTTATACAAATGGATGTTTCTTTGTATAAAATTTCCTTCTTTGATCTTGCTGCTTGAAGAATTGTGTATCTGTGGTATCTATTATTCTGACTAGGATATGTCTTGGAGTCTTTTTATTGGGATCTCCTTTGGCAGGTAATCTTTGAACTTCTTGGATCTGGATGCCTGTGTCCTTTAACTCTGGGAATTTTTCTGCAAGGATTATTTTAACCGTCCCTGTTTCCTTAGGGATGCCGCCTTGTTCTTCTGGAACTCTGATGATTCCTATGTTGTTCCTCCTGGATTCATCTTCACATGCTCTAGCCTGATACTGATCCATTAATAGCTGTTGCCCTCTGCGTCCCAATCATTGCTGGTCCATGTACCAAACCAGGAAAGCCTCACTGTCAGCCTCACTGTCAGACATCACTTGCCCGAGTGACCTCAGTTTCCCTAAGCATCACTGACTGTAACCCCCACCGAGAGTGTTTATCATTCTGAGATCTCTCTTAAAACCCTAGGTTTGTTTCATTTACGCATCAGTGTGAATTGTTAATTTGGATGATTCATGATGAAGTCATTTGTCAGGGTCTTATCCACTTCGACTGTCATTTCCCACACAAGCCTCTTCTCTTCTCCAGCTACTGAATAAGAGACCCTGGACGCGCAAGATTCTCAATACCAGGAGGAAATCCAGTTAGTTCTTTCCAGACTCTTCCCTGTCACTCCCGATCTGTTCCCAGAGTTCTCTGTGTTTCAGCGTGAAGTGGCAAGACATAGGTCTGTGGTGAGTAGATGCAGTTTTCTCTTCATTTATTTTACACAGGAATTCAGTAGGCTCACGAGCATTCAGTGATGACAGTGGAAAGGTCTAAGACAGTAAATGTCTAATTCATGGACACAGGAATGGATAACGAAGAAGGCCTGCAGCGTGCCAGCGGGCTGTATGATCTAAAGGCATTTATAGACACTGATATATGGCCCTTTCCCGTGATTTTAGTTTTGGTCTCTAGCTGGCTCTATCAAGGGTTGTTCTAGCTGTGTGTTTGGGTCACTTCTGGGACTACTCAGCCACGTGGTGCTGTGTATGAGATCTGACCCTTCTATCTGCAAAGCTCTTGCTGTACCCACTGAGATCTGCCTCCAACCATATATGTGGTCTTTCAGATCACTTGGTAAAGGGCTGAAACGTGTTTGTTAGGTCATAATTGTCTTTGGAGTTAAGTATGTTGCATTTTGTTTGTGTTTTAAACCCTCAGCAGTGATGCTCAGAGGTTACTTTCTTCTGTGCTCTCTTGTCAGGCAAATTCATTACCCACGGTGCTGTTTCTCTGGCCCCTCTTCCCACATTTTATTTTATTTATTTATTCATTCATTCATTCATTCATTCATTTTTTAAAATTTTTTTTATTTTTACAATTACAAAGATATACAATTAAAAAGTTGATATTTGAGTTTTGGGTAATACAATGTTCCAGCCCCCATCCCGCCACCAGTGCCCATCTCCCACCACCAACGTCCCCGGTTCCCTCCCCCTCCCCAGCCCTCATCCATGGCAGGTTCTTGATTTCTTTCCATTTCTCTCTCTTTCTCTTTTCCTTTCCCTCCAGACTATGGATTACAGAACATACATTAAAGGGTTGTCATGTGTATTTTTTTGCCTCTATTTAATGCTCAGTTCTAGGTTGGCATTAGTACCCTCGACAATTTTTAGCACATTGTTCCATTTTCTGTCTTACCTAGCCTCTGACTCCCACACGTTTGTGCTAATTTCCACCTTTGACAAGACCTCCTGATATATGTTTCACTTGACCTTGGATATTGGTATCATAATATGTACCTATATATTTATGTTATGCAGATAAATGCAGTCATTCTGTATCTGTCTCTCTCCTTCTGGCTAATTTCGCTCAACATAATCTTCTCCATGTCGATCCATTTATAGGCAAATTTTATAACTTCATTTTTCCTAACAGCTGCATAGTATTCCATTGTGTAGATGTACCAAAGCTTTTTTATCCAGTCATCGATTTTCGGGCACTCTGGTTGCTTCCAGATTAGGCTATTGTGAATAATGCTGCTATGAACATAAAAGTAGGGATGGTGTTTCTGTTTCTCGCTGCGTATTTTTGGTTTCCCAGAGTAGATTCCCAGGAGTGGTATGGCTGGGTCATATGGGAGTTCAATTTCTAGTTTTTTGGAGGAATGTCTATATTGTTTTCCAAAAAGGCTGTACCAGCCGGCATTCCCACCAACAATGGATGAGTGTCCCCTTTTCCCCACATCCACGCCAGCACTTGTTGTTCTTGCACTTTTGAATATGTGCCAGTCTCTGTGGTGTGAAGTGGTATCTCATTGTTGTTTTGACTTGCATCTCTCTGATGATTAGTGATGATGAGCATTTTTTCATATGTTTTTTGGCCATTCGGATTTCTTCCTTGCTGAAGTTTCTGTTCATTTTTTCTCCCCATTTTTTGATGGGGTTGTTTGTTTTCTTCTTGTAAAAAGTTCTACCAGTGCCTGATATATCCTGGATATTAACCCCTTATCAGATGGGTATTGGGTGAATATTCTTTCCCATTCTGTGGACTACTTTTGTATCTTAGTCACTGTTTCTTTAGAGGTGCAGAAGCTTTTTAGTTTCATGTAGTCCCATATGTTTATCTTTTCTTCTAGTTGCTTTGCTAGTGATGTTTAACCTTTGAAGATACCTTTAGCTTCAATGTCGTGGAGGGTTTTTCCTATATTTTCTTCAATGTACTTTATGGATTCAAGTATGATATTGAGATCTTTAATCCATTTTGATCTGATTTTTGTGCATGGTGTTAGACACAGGTCCAAATTCATTTTTTTCACATGTTGCTGCCCAGTTTTCCCAACACCACTTGTTGAAGAGGCTTTCCTTACTCCATTTTAGACTCGTTGCACCTTTATCAAAGATTAAATGATCATGTGTTTGAGATTGGGTGTCAGGATACTCAATTCTATTCCATAGGTACACAGGTCTGTTTTTATTCCAATACTGTTGCAGGACTCCTAAGGGCCGCTGCATCTGCTCTGGATTGCCTCCCCCAAATCACTCCGTAGATAAGGGGGTAGTCTAAATGTGACAGTTTATCCGACCATGTATGCTGTACTAGCTGGTGTAAATATTCTCCCATGCTATCACAATCATCGTGGGACTAGCTAGATCTTACCAGCATATTAGCCTGTCCACGTAGGACACCTAAGTAATTAGACCAGAGAGAAATGCTGTTTGCTTCCAAGCAAACAAGCATGGCTCCCTGATATACTCAAAGGCAACTAAAATATAAAACTACAATGAAGTAGAGGAGACTTGTGAAGGCTTGGAGAAATATTTAACTGGCATTGATGTTGGTCTCTGGTACAGTGACATGCCATCTCAGAAACCCCCTTCTCTACATAACAAAGGCATTCCTGGCTCAAAACATTAGCACAGTAAAGGCCCTAGGTGAGATGCAGGGAGGGATTACCTAAGGGCATTGGACCCTCCCTGCTTTCCATAACAGTGGGAGGAAGGTCTGAGTTACAGGGATATAAACTAGCCGGTTCCCGCTCTCCTTTCTTCTTCCTTGTGGGATCTCTCCTTGTGAGCGTTCATCCCCCTTGGAAACTTTTACACATGGTGGTCGCCATCTTGACCTACACGTGGCTGGGGTTCTAGCCTGGAATCCTAAGCATCGGGTTTTTCCTTTTTGCTGATTTGTATGCCTGAACCTGTGATAAGTAAAGCCTTTTAAAACTGCATCGGATTCCTGAGTTTTCATCCATTCCTCGCCGGCCCGGAGGTAGAAGGGAACTTCGCTTCCCAGCACTGTCGGGGGACCCGGCGGAGCGCCCCGACATTTGGCGTCCCTGGTGTGGGCACCACAAACATCGTCTGGTCTAATTATCATCGGACAGAGATCATCTGCCTCCGAACCGTGAGTAAAATGATGGATATCTCATGGTATAGATACATTGTATCTTTTATTGGCTCAGAACCATACATAGCCCAGTCTATAAAGTTCCTTTCTGAGAACTACTCTATCTTTTCACAAATCATCTGGGTCCTTGCGATTTTTAAACTGTACCTTTGTGTAAGGACAATGTTTAATAGAGAGAGGGAAGAAAGTAATAAATTGAATGCAATCTTAAGGGACGAGGTTTACTCAGCGATTAAAGAAATAAGTGAGGATCATAAAACTACAGGTAAACTGGTCTTAAAGCTTGAGGACAGAATTATTAAACAGAGTTTAAAATTTGAAAAGAAATTAAAAGAACAGGAAAGTAAAATTATTAAACAGGATTTAAAATTTGAGGAAAAATTAGAAGAACAGGATTTAAAATTCAAAGAAAAATTAGAACAGGATTTAAAATTCAAAGAAAAATTAGAAGAACAGGATTTAAAATTCAAAGAAAAATTAGAAGAACAGGAAAGTAAAATTATTAAACAGGATTTAAAATTTGAAGTAAAGTTTGAAGAGCAGAAGAAGGATATCAATAAAATCAGCACTATCTTAGAGGAAGAAATTGACAAACAGAGAGATAGAATAGATGGACAGAAAGAGGAGGTTTGGAAGTTACACATAAGATTGAAAGAACAAAAGGAAGAAACATATAGGAAACTTGAAAACTTAAACCAAGAAATGGATGTGTTACGCAGGGAGATTTCTGATTTCATAACTTATCAATCAGGACCTAGCGCATACCCAATACTGAGGCGTGAACCAACTAAAAGCCGCTCACAAACACGCCCCAAAACTGTAGACTTGAAAAAGGTGTATACATTCCCAGCAAAAAAATCTAAAAAGAATTCTAATGTGGCTGATAACTTAGAGGAGGAACAGGAAAACCCAGAGGGAGGCAAATTCCCAAGCTGAAAATCTCCCCAGAGTTAATACCCTCAATGGGGTAGATGTTCCTCTGCCAGATACTACAAGCTCTGATGAGGAAGAACGGGAGGAACAGGTTAGCTCGAATCAAAGAGCAAAGCGCAGCAATCTTTCTCATGACCAATCTAAAGATAAAGTAAAACCGATTCATGAAGACTTAAAAAATTGAGGCAATAACCCCGTTTAGGAAGGCTCGCGACAGGTTTGGAATATCAAGTCCTTATACTTTAAAATATTTAGCTGATTGGAGCGAAAATGATCAGTGGGTATTGGGAGACTTTGAAATGGTAGCCCATACTTGTCTAAACAAATCACAGTACATGCAATGGCAAATGTGGTATGCAGATGGGGTTAACCGGAATATTGACACTTTAAGAGAAAAGAATTCAGGCCATACTATAACTTTTGCCATGCTAAAAGGTGAAGGTGAATGGAAAAAGAAAGCAAAACAAGCGACATTACCTGAACCCATTTTAAAATTTGTTCGGGAGACAGCATTAAACGCTAGTGGGAAAGAGTAGGTTCCGACCCAGAATTTCTAGGTAGCTATACGAAAATTTACCAGGGTCGTGATGAACCATACTTTGATTTTGTTGGGAGATTATGTGAAACAATCCAAAGACAGGTTCAAGACCCAACCACTCAAGAAATCCTAAAAGCGAAACTTAGCATATGAGAATGCTAATCAAAAATGTCGAGCATTACTATATGGTATTAAGGAAAAGGATGACCTCATGGGGTATCTAAAGGCCTTTAGAAATGTCGGTTTAACCTCCCATAAAACACAGGATGATATAGAGGCTTATCCCATACAGCAGGAGGATCAGGAGAGGGATGAAATGTCAAACAGCTTTAGGGGAGAAACAATAAACTTCAAAGGATAAACAATAATCGGAGAAACTATTCTAATAATCGCAACTCCTCCCCTCGGAGGGCCCCACCTGGACCATGCCCAAGGTGCAGAAAAGGAAAACATTGGGCCAGAGACTGTCGGTCTTGGAGGCGAAGTCAGCCTCAGGCTTCATCTGGACAGATAACCTGCTTTATCTGCGGAAAGAAGGGACACACCCGTAGAGATTGCCCATCTTCTAAAACTATCAATACAGGGGCAACATTCTAATAATCCCTTTATAGGAAATGTTACATGGACCCCCTCCCAGGTTCCACAAGCTGCGCAGGCTCAAATAACATCTATGCCTCCCCCTAATGCGGGAAACTGGGTGGGGCCAGCCCCAGGCCCAGCTGAATCCAGGGGCACTCCCCTTCATTCCACCTGCCCAGTATCCTCCGAATCAGAATCCACAGAATTACAGTCAATAAATGCTCTCTGGCCTACCCCATCAGGCAATGGCAGTCTCGACATTCTCTGCCCTAAGACTGTCACAATATACCCAAGTCAAGACCCCTACGTGCTAAAATCAGGGATAAAAGGACCTGCTCCCCAGGTAGTATGGGTTTAATTCAGGGAGCGATTGGCTGAAATTTAAGGGAATTATGGTGCATTTCGGACTTCTGGATCCTGAATCTCATGGAGAGATAATACTGTCAATATCTGTGCCAACTAAATGGACTTTTAAAAAAGGGGAACCACTTGCTAAACTATTATTATTTTTTGAGGATCCGTGTAGTCAGTCCGAACACCCTACAACTGGTGGCTTAAACAGTACCAACTGTTGGAGGACATGTTTAGCTAATCTGGGAGTTTTGTTGTTTTGCTCACTCCCAGCTTAATCTTATTTAAGCCAATGTTCATTCTAATGAGATCTCTCTTCTATGTAAACACTTCTAGAGGGTGTGGCAGTTACAGAAGTCACCTTGATTGAATAACTTCTGACTTATACATCTACTAAGACTTCTATGTTTTCTAGATTGGGCACAGCTTCTCTTTATACCCACTGCACCCAACGTGGGACAGTTAGAATTTACCAGGAGACTAACACCCTGGCTACGCTGAGACTAAAGGAAGACTATAGGAAGGATCATACTAGTTTGCTCTTCTAAGCAGGCGAGTATGACCCTTTCAGTACATGAGAACAAGATACTCAGAATCACACTGGTGCAGATAATAATAAGGACCTTGTGGGTACCATCTAGATTACATGAAGCTCATGAAGTTAAGATGTATTACCTTATATCAGCCCCCTCTCTCTCCAGTGTTTTTACATAAGAGATAATCTCGGGATTAGTCCTTGGTGTAACCTTTGTTTATACCTACAATAGGGTGTGGCACTGTACTCTGTTTAGGGTTCTTTGTTGGCATGACAACCTCCCGATTGGATTACTTTGGTGTATATAAGGGGCTGACTGGAGGCCCCTTCACCTTTCACCTTTTGCCTTTTGGTTCCTCAGCCTTCAGCTTTTGGCTCCTGCGGCTTTTGGCTTTTGGCTTTGGTCTTTTGCTCTTTGGCCTTTTGCTCCATCTTCTAGTGCTGGGGAAGAGCTTTTGTACTATTAAAAGCCATTTTTGGAACTGCACCGGACTCGTGAGTTTTCATCTGTTCTCCCGGCGTCCTCGGAGGTAGAAGACAACCTCTGTCCTGACACTGTCGGGGGACCCCGGCGGCGTTCCCCGACTGTACAATGTAAAGGAGCACAGACAGGACAGTTGCGGACAATTTGTCTAGCTTGTCTCCATGGGATGCCATGATGTACATGAAGGCGGCGGGCATTTGTATGTAGAGTCTGGTGCTCTTCCTCAGCTGATTTAAATACTGGTGCTGCCAAGATATCTGCTGCTTCGCTTCCTCGAACCATTGGCCCGGGGAGTCGGCTGTGAGAACGGATGTGGGAGATGTATATAGGGAATGTTCTATTTTGGAGGAGATCTTGTAGTTTATGGAGCAGCTCCTGAATTATAGGATTATGGGCATTTAAAGAAGCAGTGACAATTCCAGGAAATAAACCAACTACATATGCAGAATCACTCACCACATTACATGGGCCAGATACATGGGATAGTAAATGTATCAGGGTGGCGAGTTCCACTTGTTGGGCAGATTTATAATTTGTATGCACAGTAGTGGTCAACGAAGGACCTGTAATTCCGCCCCTTCCTGATGAGGAGCCATCAATATAATACACTGGAGCATCAGGAATGGGAGAGGAGCGGACAATGGTGGAAATTACAAAAGGTGTCCTTTTCAGAAATTCCCAGGTTTTTCCAGCTGGGTAATGATAAGATATTTCTCCTGAAAAATCTGCTAAAGCTCTCTGAAGGATTTCACTGAGTGGTAAAACAGCTTCAATTTCTTTTTTAGGGTCAGGTAGTACAATTACATGGGGATCATGTCCAAGTAATACTTGGGTTCTTGATCTTCCCTTAATTATAAGGTTAGCTATCATCTCAAGGTAAGGTGTAGCAGTACGATTCTGCTTGTTATGTAAGTAAACCCATTCTAACGGTCCAGATAATTGTGCTATAGCAGCAGTTGGAGACTCGGGAGTGTTGAAGACCAAGAACCATACCTTTTCTCCGGGATTAAATCTGGAGAGGTAAGATTTTTGAAGCCGATCCATGAAAAAATCTAATTCCTTCTGAGCTTTAGGAGTTAGCTGCCTTGGGCTATTTAAAGCAGGATCACCTTCAAGGGTGTGGAACAGGTTACTGAGCTCACAGTTAGGAATACCAAGGGAGGGGCGCACCCAGTTGATATCCCCCAGCAGTTTTTGAAAATTATTCAAGGTTTTGAGCCCTTTCTGACTAATGGAAATTTTTTGAGGACGCACTGTAGTGTGGTCAAGAGCATAGCCCAAATATTCATATGGAGGCTGCATCTGGATTTTTTCTGGAGCTACATGTAAGCCAGCCTCTGGTAAAACAGTCATTACATCATTATATAAATTCTGGAGATCTCTGGAATTATCACAAGCTAGCAGGATATCATCCATGTAGTGGATGATGTATGCACCAGGAAATTTAGCACGAATGGGTCGCAAAACCTCATCAACAAAGTGTTGACACATCGTAGGTGAATTAGTCATCCCTTGGGGCAATACTGTCCACTGAAACCTACGTAAAGGACCTTTATGATTAATGGAAGGAACTGAAAATGCAAACCTTTTCCGATCATCTGGGTGGATAGGTATGCTGTAAAAAGCAGTCTTTTAAATCTATGATAATTAGCGGCCAATCCTTAGGAATAGCTGCTGGAGAGGGAGCCCAGGTTGTAGGGCTCCCATGGGGACCATAGTAGAATTTACATTCCTTAAGTCAATCAGCAAACGCCATTTGCCTGATTTTTTTCTGTATTACAAAAACAGGAGAATTCCATTCTGAAAACGTTTCCTCAATATGTCCTAATTTCAGCTGTTCTTCCACTAGATTTGTTAGCGCCTCTAACTTTTTGGTATTGAGGGGCCACTGTGGTGTCCATATAGGTTTGTCAGACTTCCACTGAATACGGATAGGTGGTGGGCGCTTAACCACAGCGGCCCCAATTAAAAAGGGTTACTCCGGTGTTAGGCTTATTATGGAGAGCTGGAATTGGTGCTCGACGGGAATTGGAAGAGGTATGTGGATTACTGCCCCCCACTGCTCCAGCATGTCTCGACCCCATAAAGTTAAAGGCATAGGGGCTATATAAGGCTGGACCATGGCTACATTCCCTTCAGGGCCAATACACGGCAGCCACCTGGCACTCTGTCGGAGAAGAGAGGAGGAGATATTGCCTACCCCGCTCAGGCTATGGGGCACTTTCTTTAGGGCCCAGTTAGAGGGCCAATACTTGGTGGAGATTATGGATATGTCTGCCCCTGTATCCAACATGCCTTTGAATTTCCTTTTATAAATTTCGATGGGTATAACCGGCCCCTTGGCCTGAGAAATTCTGGCAGTGTACCCAACTAGATAGTTAGCAGGTGGCTGGTGGGCTTGGTTCTGTGTGGCTGCATAACCAACAATGAAGTTGGCAGAATGGTTGGTACTGTTTAAGCCACCAGCTGTAGGATGTTCGGACTGACTACACGGATCCTCAAAAAATAATAATAGTTTAGCAAGTGGTTCCCTTTTTTAAAAGTCCATTTGGTTGGCACAGATATTGACAGTATTATCTCTCCATGAGATTCAGGATCCAGAAGTCCGAAATGCACCATAATTCCCTTAAATTTCAGCCAATCGCCTCCCCTGAATTAAACCCATACTACCTGGGGAGCAGGTCCTTTTATCCCTGATTTTAGCACGTAGGGGTCTTGACTTGGGTATATTGTGACAGTCTTAGGGCAGAGAATGTCGAGACTGCCATTGCCTGATGGGGGTAGGCCAGAGAGCATTTATTGACTGTAATTCTGTGGATTCTGATTCGGAGGATACTGGGCAGGTGGAATGAAGGAGAGTGCCCCTGGATTCAGCTGGGCCTGGGGCTGGCCCCCACCCAGTTTCCCGCATTAGGGGAGGCATAGATGTTATTTGAGCCTGCGGAGCTTGTGGAACCTGGGAGGGGGTCCATGTAACATTTCCTATAAAGGGATTATTAGAATGTTGCCCTGTATTGATAGTTTTTAGAAGATGGGCAATCTCTACGGGTGTGTCCCTTCTTTCCGCAGCTAAAGCAGGTTATCTGTCCAGATGAAGCCTGAGGCTGACTTCGCCTCCAAGACCGACAGTCTCTGGCCCAATGTTTTCCTTTTCTGCACCTTGGGCATGGTCCAGGTGGGGCCCTTCGAGGGGTGGAGCTGCGATTATTAGAATAGTTTCTCCGATTATTGTTTATCCTTTGAAGTTTATTGTTTCTCCCCCTAGAGCTGTCTGACATTTCATCCCTCTCCTGATCCTCCTGCTGTATGGGATAAGCCTCTATATCATCCTGTGTTTTATGGGAGGTTAAACCAACATTTCTACAGGCCTTTAGATACCCCATGAGGTCATCCTTTTCCTTAATACCATATAGTAATGCTCGACATTTTTGATTAGCATTCTCATATGCTAAGTTTCGTTTTAGGATTTCTTGAGTGGTTGGGTCTTGAACCTGTCTTTGGATTGTTTCACATAATCTCCCAACAAAATCAAAGTATGGTTCATCACGACCCTGGTAAATTTTCGTATAGCTACCTAGAAATTCTGGGTCGGAACCTACTCTTTCCCACGCTTTAATGCTGTCTCCCGAACAAATTTTAAAATAGGTTCAGGTAATGTCGCTTGTTTTGCTTTCTTTTTCCATTCACCTTCACCTTTTAGCATGGCAAAAGTTATAGTATGGCCTGATTCCTTTTCTCTTAAAGTGTCAATATTCTGGTTAACCCCATCTGCATACCACATATGCCATTGCATGTACTGTGATTTGTTTAGACAAGTATGGGCTACCGTTTCAAAGTCTCCCCAATACCCACTGATCATTTTCGCTCCAATCAGCTAAATATTTTAAAGTATAAGGACTTGATATTCCAAACCTGTCGCGGAGCCTTCCTAAACGGGGGTTATTGCCTCAATTTTTAAGTCTTCATGAATCGGTTTTACTTTATCTTTAGATTGGTCATGAGAAAGATTGCTGCGCTTTGCTCTTTGACTCGAGCTAATTTGTTCCTCCCCTTCTTCCTCATCAGAGCTTGTAGTATCTGGCAGAGGAACATCTACCCCATTGAGGGTATTAACTCTGGAGAGATTTTCAGCTTGGGAATTTGCCTCCTCTGGGTTTTCCTGTTCCTCCTCTAAGTTATCAGCCACATTAGAATTCTTTTTAGATTTTTTTGCTGGGAATGTATACACCTTTTTCAAGTCTACAGTTTTGGGGGCGTGTTTGTGAGCGGCTTTTAGTTGGTTCACGCCTCAGTATTGGGTATGCGCTAGGTCCTGATTGATAAGTTATGAAATCAGAAATCTCCCTGCGTAACACATCCATTTCTTGGTTTAAGTTTTCAAGTTTCCTATATGTTTCTTCCTTTTGTTCTTTCAATCTTATGTGTAACTTCCAAACCTCCTCTTTCTGTCCATCTATTCTATCTCTCTGTCTGTCAATTTCTTCCTCTAAGATAATGCTGATTTTATCGATATCCTTCTTCTGCTCTTCAAACTTTACTTCAAATTTTAAATCCTGTTTAATAATTTTACTTTCCTGTTCTTCTAATTTTTCTTTGAATTTTAAATCCTGTTCTTCTAATTTTTCCTTGAATTTTAAATCCTGTTCTTCTAATTTTTCCTCAAATTTTAAAATCTGGTTAATAATTTTACTTTCCTGTTCTTCTAATTTTTCTTTGAATTTTAAATCCTGTTCTTCTAATTTTTCCTTGAATTTTAAATCCTGTTCTTCTAATTTTTCCTCAAATTTTAAAATCTGGTTAATAATTTTACTTTCCTGTTCTTCTAATTTCTTTTCAAATTTTAAACTCTGTTTAATAATTCTGTACTCAAGCTTTAAGACCAGTTTACCTGTAGCTTTATGATCCTCACTTATTTCTTCAATCGCTGAGTAAATCTCGTCCCTTAAGATTGCATTCAATTTATTACTTTCTTCCCTCTCTCTATTAAACATTGTCCTTACGCAAAGGTACAGTTTAAAAATCGCAAGGACCCAGATGATTTGTGAAAAGATAGAGTAGTTCTCAGAAAAGAACTTTATAGACTGGGCTATGTATGGTTCCGAGCCAATAAAAGATACAATGTATCTATACCATGAGATATCCATCATTTTACTCACGGTTCGGAGGCAGATGATCTCTGTCCGATGATAATTAGACCAGACGATGTTTGTGGTGCCCACACCAGGGACGCCAAATGTCGGGCGCCCCCGGGGTCCCCGACAGTGCCGGGAAGCGAAGTTCCCTTCTACCTCCGGCCGGGCGAGGAATGGATGAACACTCAGGGATCCGATGAGGTTTTAAAAGACTTTACTTATCACAGGTTCAGGCATACAAATCAGCAAAAGGAAAAACCCGATGCTTAGGATTCCAGGCTAGAACCCCAGCCACGTGTATGCCAAGATGGCGACCACCACGTGTATAACTTCCAAGGGGAAAAATCGCCACAAGTCGAGATTCCACCGGGAAGAAGAAGCCCGGGAGAGCGGAACCGGCAAGTTTATACCCCCCCTCAACTCAGACCTTCCTCCCATTGTTATGGAAAGCAGGGAGGGTCCAATGCCCTCAGGTAACCCCTCCCTGCATCTCACCTAGGGCCTTTACTGTGCTAATGTTTTGAGCCGGGAAGGGAAGGCCTTTGAAATGTAGAGAAGGGGGTTTCTGAGATGGCATGTCACTGTACCAAAGATCAACACCAATGCCAGTTAAATATTTCTCCAAGCCTTCACAAGTCTCCTCTACTTCATTGTAGTTTTATATTTTATCAGGGAGCCATGCTTTTTTTGTTTGGAAGCAAACAGCATTTCTCTCTGGTCTAATTACTTAGGTGTACTTACGTGGCCACGCTAATATGCTGGTAAGATCTAGCTAGTCCCACTATGATTGTGATAGCATTGGGAGAATATTTATACCAGCTAGTACAGCATACATGGTCGGATAAACTTCCACATTTAGACTACCCCCTTATCTACGGAGTGATCTGCGTGGGAGGCAATCCAGAGCAGATGCAGCGGTCCTTAGGAGTCCTGCAACACCCGACAACCAACCATTCTACCAACTTCATTGTTGGTTATGCAGCCACACAGAACCAAGCCCACCCAGCCACCTGCTAACTATCTAGTTGGGTACACTACCAGAATTTCTCAGGCCAAGCAGCCGGTTATACCCATCGAAATTTATGAAAGGAAATTCAAAGGCATGTTGGATATAGGGGCAGACATATCCATAATCTCCACCAAGTATTGGCCCTCTAACTGGGCCCTAAAGAAAGTGTCCCATAACCTGAGCGGGGGTAGGCAATATCTCCTCCTCTCTTCTACGACAGAGTGCCAGGTGGCTGCCGTGTATTGGCCCTGAAGGGAATGTAGCCATGGTCCAGCCTTATATAGCCCCTATGCCTTTAACTTTATGGGGTCGAGACATGCTGGAGCAGTGGGGGGCAGTAATCCACATACCTCTTCCAATTCCCCGTCGAGCACCAAATCCAGCTCTCCATAATAAGCCTAACACTGGGAGTAACCTTTTTAATTGGGGCCGCTGTGGTTAAGCCGCCCACCACCTATCCGTATTCAGTGGAAGTCTGACAAACCTATATGGACACCACAGTGGCCCCTCAATACCAAAAAAGTTAGAGGCGCTAACAAATCTAGTGGAAGAACAGCTGAAATTAGGACATATTGAGGAAACGTTTTCAGAATGGAATTCTCCTGTTTTTGTAATACAGAAAAAAATCAGGCAAATGGCGTTTGCTGATTGACTTAAGGAATGTAAATTCTACTATGGTCCCCCATGGGAGCCCTACAACCTGGGCTCCCCTCTCCAGCAGCTATTCCTAGAGATTGGCCGCTAATTATCGTAGATTTAAAAGACTGCTTTTACAGCATACCTATCCACCCAGATGATCGGAAAAGGTTTGCATTTTCAGTCCCTTCCATTAATCATAAAGGTCCTTTTACGTAGGTTTCAGTGGACAGTATTGCCCCAAGGGATGACTAATTCACCTACGATGTGTCAACACTTTGTTGATGAGGTTTTGCGACCCATTCGTGCTAAATTTCCTGGTGCATACATCATCCACTACATGGATGATATCCTGCTAGCTTGTGATAATTCCAGAGATCTCCAGAATTTATATAATGATGTAATGACTGTTTTACCAGAGGCTGGCTTACATGTAGCTCCAGAAAAAATCCAGATGCAGCCTCCATATGAATATTTGGGCTATGCTCTTGACCACACTACAGTGCGTCCTCAAAAAATTTCCATTAGTCAGAAAGGGCTCAAAACCTTGAATAATTTTCAAAAACTGCTGGGGATATCAACTGGGTGCGCCCCTCCCTTGGTATTCCTAACTGTGAGCTCAGTAACCTGTTCCACACCCTTGAAGGTGATCCTGCTTTAAATAGCCCAAGGCAGCTAACTCCTAAAGCTCAGAAGGAATTAGATTTTTTTCATGGATCGGCTTCAAAAATCTTACCTCTCCAGATTTAATCCCGGAGAAAAGGTATGGTTCTTGGTCTTCAACACTCCCGAGTCTCCAACTGCTGCTATAGCACAATTATCTGGACCGTTAGAATGGGTTTACTTACATAACAAGCAGAATCGTACTGCTACACCTTACCTTGAGATGATAGCTAACCTTATAATTAAGGGAAGATCAAGAACCCAAGTATTACTTGGACATGATCCCCATGTAATTGTACTACCTGACCCTAAAAAAAGAAATTGAAGCTGTTTTACCACTCAGTGAAATCCTTCAGAGAGCTTTAGCAGATTTTTCAGGAGAAATATCTTATCATTACCCAGCTGGAAAAACCTGGGAATTTCTGAAAAGGACACCTTTTGTAATTTCCACCATTGTCCGCTCCTCTCTCCCATTCCTGATGCTCCAGTGTATTATATTGATGGCTCCTCATCAGGAAGGGGTGGAATTACAGGTCCTTCGTTGACCACTACTGTGCATACAAATTATAAATCTGCCCAACAAGTGGAACTCGCCAACCCTGATACATTTACTATTCCATGTATCTGGCCCATGTAATGTGGTGAGTGATTCTGCATATGTAGTTGGTTTATTTCCTGGAATTGTCACTGCTTCTTTAAATGCCCATAATCCTATAATTCAGGAGCTACTCCATATACTACAATATCTCCTCCGAAATAGAACATTCCCTATATACATCTCCCACATCCGTTCTCACATCCGACTCCCGGGCCAATGGTTCGAGGAAACGAAGCAGCAGATCTCTTGGCAGCACCAGTATTTAAATCAGCTGAGGAAGAGCACCAGACTCTACATACAAATGCCCGCCGCCTTCATGTACACCATGGCATCCCATGGAGACAAGCTAGACAAATTGTCCGGCCAACTGTCCTGTCTGTGCTCCTTTACATTGTACATCTCATGTAGCAGGAGCAAATCCTCGAGGTTTACAGACAAACCAATTGTGGCAGATGGATATAACTCACACTAACTTATTTCCCAACAAACCTTTCCTTCATGTGGTCATCGATACATATTCCCGGTTCATATGGGCTGTTCCTATGACGTCTGAAAGAGCTAAATCTGTTTGTTCATTTTTACTCCAGTGCTTCTCCGTCATGGGTATTCCCCATACCATAAAAACAGATAATGGTCCTGCTTACACCAGCAAAACCTTCAAATCCTTTTGCGAGGAATGGCAGATCAAACATATTACAGGAATTCCATATAATCCACAAGGACAAGGAATAGTTGAACGTGCCCACAGAACGCTTAAAAACTCAGCTATTAAAGCAACGAAAAACAAGTATGCCTCCAATGGATTCTTTATCTTTAACATTATTCACCTTAAACTTCTTAAATATACCTCAAGGAGATCCCTATACCGCGGCTGAATGTCACTTTCAAGAAGATATGCAAACTAAAAAACAGTCAATTCACCTATCTGGGTGAAAATTGATGATAAATGGATTGCAGGTCACCTCCTCATTCGGGGAAGAGGTTATGCTTTCATTTTACAGACGATAACCCTGCCAAGAAACTCTGGGTTCCTCTGCGACTTGTTAAGACTAGAATTCTCCAAGAATCAGAAAACAATTCTTTCAATATAAAGTCTTAAATTTTAAATTGCAAGTTGCTGTTTAAACTAACTGAATTGGTTCATTTTAATAATGATCTTGTTTTTGCAGTCTGTGATCATGGTTCATGTCTAATATCTTGCCTTACAGCCTAAATATTTTCTTTCTTATAAAAAAAAGGTGGAAAATGGGTGGACTCTGAATATAGTGCTCAATGTCAATATGTTTCAAGGACTAATGTTAAAGTTTCCTTTTTTAATGTTTTGCTCACAGGTATTTGCAGAAAAGAACTTGGCTGCTGCAGATTCCTTCTATGTTGCTCGAGGCTTTGGACTCTGGTCACAGTGCTCATTACAAAAATGTTTGCTAAATCAGTGAAAAATTATTTTTCTAATGATTCTGTTCACAGGATGAGATATTGGAATCCAGTAAACTTGCGCTACACTGCTCAATACTCCGAGACTCCTAAAACAGTGCTCACAAAAATTTAATAATTTGCAAAAAATAATTTTTTCCCAATGCTCTATTCACAGGAAAAGACACTTTCACCATCATTTGCCGGCTTTATATTCATGAAGCGCTTGACTCGTTACCATTTATCACCCTAAATGGGTCACATATACAGCTGTAAGATATTGACCGATCGAATGTATGTGTGCGTATGTGTGCATGTGGTGTCCACCATTATGTTTGTGATTAATGTTGTGTCTATGTTATGTCTCAACTACTACCTTCTCAATTTCTGACCACTACAAACCTCTATTACATTCATCAGCTCCACTGCTGATCCACTAGATTTATCAATTTTAAAATCATCAATTCT
>JAJIBD010025060.1:0-35458 GCA_021461705.1 Cryptotis parvus
TAATTTCCACCATTGTCCGCCTCCTCTCCCATTCCTGATGCTCCAGTGTA
Source organism: Cryptotis parvus (assembly GCA_021461705.1). Taxonomy (NCBI): domain Eukaryota; kingdom Metazoa; phylum Chordata; class Mammalia; order Eulipotyphla; family Soricidae; genus Cryptotis; species Cryptotis parvus. The sequence continues at coordinate 51 of JAJIBD010025060.1, forward strand.
TTATATTGATGGCTCCTCATCAGGAAGGGGTGGAATACTAGGTCCTTCGTTGACCACTACTGTGCATACAAATTATAAATCTGCCCAACAAGTGGAACTCGCCACCCTGATACATTTACTATTCCATGTATCTGGCCCATGTAATGTGGTGAGTGATTCTGCATATGTAGTTGGTTTATTTCCTGGAATTGTCACTGCTTCTTTAAATGCCCATAATCCTATAATTCAGGAGCTATCCATATACTACAATATCTCCTCAAAATAGAACATTCCCTATATACATCTCCCACATCCGTTCTCACATCCGACTCCCCGGCCAATGGTTCGAGGAAACGAAGCAGCAGATCTCTTGGCAGCACCAGTATTTAAATCAGCTGAGGAAGAGCACCAGACTCTACATACAAATGCCCGCCGCCTTCATGTACACCATGGCATCCCATGGAGACAAGCTGGACAAATTGTCCGCAACTGTCCTGTCTGTGCTCCTTTACATTGTACATCTCATGTAGCAGGAGCAAATCCTCGAGGTTTACAGACAAACCAATTGTGGCAGATGGATATAACTCACACTAACTTATTTCCCAACAAACCTTTCCTTCATGTGGTCATCGATACATATTCCCGGTTCATATGGGCTGTTCCTATGACGTCTGAAAGAGCTAAATCTGTTTGTTCATTTTTACTCCAGTGCTTCTCCGTCATGGGTATTCCCCATACCATAAAAACAGATAATGGTCCTGCTTACACCAGCAAAACCTTCAAATCCTTTTGCGAGGAATGGCAGATCAAACATATTACAGGAATTCCATATAATCCACAAGGACAAGGGAATAGTTGAACGTGCCCACAGAACGCTTAAAACTCAGCTATTAAAGCAACGAAAAACAAGTATGCCTCCAATGGATTCTTTATCTTTAACATTATTCACCTTAAACTTCTTAAATATACCTCAAGGGAGATCCCTATACCGCGGCTGAATGTCACTTTCAAGAAGATATGCAAACTAAAAAACAGTCAATTCACCTATCTGGGTGAAAATTGATGATAAATGGATTGCAGGTCACCTCCTCATTCGGGAAGAGGTTATGCTTTCATTTTTACAGACGATAACCCTGCCAAGAAACTCTGGGTTCCTCTGCGACTTGTTAAGACTAGAATTCTCCAAGAATCAGAAAACAATTCTTTCAATATAAAGTCTTAAATTTTAAATTGCAAGTTGCTGTTTAAACTAACTGAATTGGTTCATTTTAATAATGATCTTGTTTTGCAGTCTGTGATCATGGTTCATGTCTAATATCTTGCCTTACAGCCTAAATATTTTCTTTCTTATTAAAAAAAAAAGGTGGAAAAATGGGTGGACTCTGAATATAGTGCTCAATGTCAATATGTTTCAAGGACTAATGTTAAAGTTTCCTTTTTTTTAATGTTTTGCTCACAGGTATTTGCAGAAAAAGAACTTGGCTGCTGCAGATTCCTTCTATGTTGCTCGAGGCTTTGGACTCTGGTCACAGTGCTCATTACAAAAATGTTTGCTAAATCAGTGAAAAAATTATTTTTCTAATGATTCTGTTCACAGGATGAGATATTGGAATCCAGTAAACTTGCGCTACACTGCTCAATACTCCGAGACTCCTAAAACAGTGCTCACAAAAATTTAATAATTTGCAAAAATAATTTTTCCCAATGCTCTATTCACAGGGAAAAGACACTTTCTCACCATCATTTGCCGGCTTTATATTCATGAAGCGCTTGACTCGCTACCATTTATCACCCTAAATGGGTCACATATACAGCTGTAAGATATTGACCGATCGAATGTATGTGTGCGTGTGTGTGCATGTGGTGTCCACCATTATGTTTGTGATTAATGTTGTGTCTATGTTATGTCTCAACTACTACCTTCTCAATTTCTGACCACTACAAACCTCTATTACATTCATCAGCTCCACTGCTGATCCACTAGATTTATCAATTTTAAAATCATCAATTCTCATACTTATTTCCCTGCTCCACCCATGTTGGAGCTTCTTTATGTTCTTCTCTCTATGCCAGACTTGGATCCCTACAAAGCCTTAAAATCTCTACTTGTGATTAACCTCCAAAAGTGTTTTTGTCTCACCTAAAATTAAGCTACAGGTACAGTTACCAGTGCCAGTGTTCCCCTTGCAGAAGAAGCCCTGCAAGACACCCACACCGATGTTCCTGACACCTGTTCCAGCGCTCAAGACTCCTGTTCCAGAGTTCGAGATATTACACCAATGTTCCAGACACCTGTTCCAGCACTCAAGATTCCTGTTCCAGAGTTCGAGATATTTGTTCCCGTGTTCCAGAGACCCGATCCAGTGTTCCTGACAATTCAACGAGTTCCTGATCGCTGCTCTCCAGAGACTCATACTCATATGATCACCGCTATTGCTGTCCCAGAAGTAGCCCCCACAGACTTTGTTCCAGACACCCGACTTTACATAAAATATAGCAAATTGACTCTCACAAATTATGGACAGTGCAAACTATAGTCCATTATAATCAGACAGCTAGAACCACTTTGTCATGAACTTTGCTTTGGGTCCAAAAACAAGTTAGGATCCTAAAGTAACATGTATTATCATTTTGTAATTGGAATTGTTTTTTCTTATCTTAATTTTCTGTACATTACTAAATATTTCTTACCTTTTCAATTTTTATTAGTAAACTAATCAGGGGGAGTTGTTGCAGGACTCCTAAGGGCCGCTGCATCTGCTCTGGATTGCGTCCCGCAAATCACTCCGTAGATAAGGGGGTAGTCTAAATGTGGCAGTTTATCCGACCATGTATGCTGTACTAGCTGGTATAAATATTCTCCCATGCTATCACAATCATCGTGGGACTAGCTAGATCTTACCAGCATATTAGCCTGTCCACGTAGGACACCTAAGTAATTAGACCAGAGAGAAATGCTGTTTGCTTCCCAAGCAAACAAGCATGGCTCCCTGATATACTCAAAGGCAACTAAAATATAAAACTACAATGAAGTAGAGGAGACTTGTGAAGGCTTGGAGAAATATTTAACTGGCATTGATGTTGGTCTTTGGTACAGTGACATGCCATCTCAGAAACCCCCTTCTCTACATAACAAAGGAATTCCTGGCTCAAAACATTAGCACAGTAAAGGCCCTAGGTGAGATGCAGGGAGGGTTTACCTAAGGGCATTGGATCCTCCCTGCTTTCCATAACAGTGGGAGGAAGGTCTGAGTTACAGGGATATAAACTAGCCGGTTCCCGCTCTCCTTTCTTCTTCCTTGTGGGATCTCTCCTTGTGAGCGCTTCATCCCCCTTGGAACCTTTTTTACAAGTGGTGGTCGCCATCTTGACCTACACGTGGCTGGGGTTCTAGCCTGGAATCCTAAGCATCGGGTTTTTCCTTTTGCTGATTTGTATGCCTGAACCTGTGATAAGTAAAGCCTTTTAAAACTGCATCGGATTCCTGAGTTTTCATCCGTTCCTCTTGGCCGGAGGTAGAAGGGAACTTCGCTTCCCGGCACTGTCGGGGACCCCGGCGGAGCGCCCTACACAATACCACGCTGTTTTAATTACTGCTGCCTTGTAGTACAGTTTGAAGTTGGGAAAGGTGATGCCTCCCATCTTCTTTTTCCCGAGGATTGCTTTAGATATCCGTTGGGGGTTTATTGTTCCACACAAATTTCAGGAGTATTTGGTCAATTTCTTTGAAGAATGTCATGGGTATCCTTATAGGGATTGCATTGAATCTGTACAGAGCTCTAGGGAATATTACCATTTTGACAATGTTGATTCTCCCCATCCACGAGCAGGGAATATGTTTCCATTTCCTTGTGTCCTCTTTTATCTCTTGGAGCAATGTCTTGTAGTTTTCTTTAGTACAGGTCCTTTACACACTTGGGTAAGTTGATTCCTAGGTATTTGGTTTTCTGTGGCACAATTGTGAATGGAATTGTTTCCCTTAATATCCCTTTCTTCTCTTTCGTTATTTGTATATAGGAAAGCCACCGAGGTTTTGCGTGTTGATTTTGTATCCTGCCACTCTACTATATGTGTCTATTGTTTCTAGGAGTTTTTTGGTAGAGAGTTTAGGGTTCTCTAGGTATAATATCATATCATCTGCAAATAATGATAGCTTTGTCTTCTTCCTTGCCTATCTGGATGCCATTGATGTCCTTTTCTTCCTCTGATTGCTATGGCAAGTACTTCCAGTACTACATTGAATAAAAGAGGTGAGAGTGGGCAACCTTGTCTTGTCCCTGATCTCAGGGGGAAGGCTTTCAACTTTTCCCCCATTGAGAATGATGCTCGCTGTGGGCTTTTGGTAGATGGCTGTAACTATCTTGAGGAAAGTCCCTTCAATTCCCATTTTCTGGAGGGTTTTAATCATGAACGGGTGCTGGATCTTGACAAATGCTTTCTCTGCGTCTATTGGTAGGATCATATCACTGTATCACTGTATCACTGTATCACTGTCTTCCCGTTCATCTTCGATTTGCTCGAAGCGGGCACCAGTAACATCTCCATATGACCTGTCTCATGCAAGTAGAGCCCAAGGGCACCTGCTTGCTCCAGGATCATAAAGAGCCTCAAACCATTCCATCAGGTCATGGAAATGAGGTCTATAATTGTTACTGGTATCTGGCATACAAATATGACACAGGTAGCTTGCCAGGCTCTGCCGTGCGGGTAGCAAACTCCTACTCCAAAACTCCTACTTTTCAGAGTAGGATCATATGGTTTTTATTTTTTCTCTTACCTCCGAAGCCGGCGAGGAATGGATGAACACTCAGGAATCCGATACAGTTTTAAAAGGCTTTACTTATAACAGGTTCAGGCATACAAATCAGCAAAAAGGGAAAAAACCGATGCTTAGGATTCCAGGCTAGAACCCCAGCCACGTGTAGGCCAAGATGGCGACCACCACGTGTAAAACTTCCAAGGGGAATAAACTCACAAGGCGAGATCCCACCGGGAAGAAAACCAGGAGAGCGGGAACCGGCTAGTTTATACCCCCAACTCAGACCTTCCTCCCATTGTTATGGAAAGCTAGGGAGGGTCCAATGCCCTCAGGTAAACCCTCCCTGCATCTCACCTAGGGCCTTTACTGTGCTAATGTTTTGAGCCGGGAATGCCTTTGAAATGTAGAGAAGGGGGTTTCTGAGATGGCATGTCACTGTACCAAAGATCAACACCAATGCCAGTTAATTATTTCTCCAAGCCTTCACAAGTCTCCTCTACTTCATTGTAGTTTTATATTTTATCAGGGAGCCATGCTTGTTTGCTTGGAAGCAAACAGCATTTCTCTCTGGTCTAATTACTTAGGTGTCCTACGTGGACAGGCTAATATGCTGGTAAGATCTAGCTAGTCCCACGATGATTGTGATAGCATGGGAGAATATTTATACCAGCTAGTACAGCATACATGGTCGGATAAACTGCCACATTTAGACTACCCCCTTATCTACGGAGTGATTTGCGGGACGCAATCCAGAGCAGATGCAGCGGCCCTTAGGAGTCCTGCAACAACTCCCCTGATTAGTTTACTAATAAAAATTGAAAAGGTAAGAAATATTTAGTAATGTACAGAAAATTAAGATAAGAAAAAACAATTCCAATTACAAAATGATAATACATGTTACTTTAGGATCCTAACTTGTTTTTGGACCCAAAGCAAAGTTCAAGACAAAGTGTTTTTAGCTGTCTGATTATAACGGACTATAGTTTGCAATGTGAATAATTTGTGAGAGTCAATTTGCTATATTTTATATAAAGTCTGTGGGGCTACTTCTGGGACAGCAATAGCGGTGATCATATGAGTATGAGTCTCTGGAGAACAGCGATCAGGAACTCGTGTACTGGTTCTTTTTTTCTTGAGGGTATCACCTTCCCAGGGACTCTACCTGAGATGCACACAGGCGGGGTGACAGTTCAAAATGACGGTTTACTTCCGGTTGCGCTCGGACTTCTGGGGGCTGTAGTTCCACCTTTTGCCGAGACCTGGAGCTCTACCACAGCCCCAGGCCCCGCCAGGCCAGCAGCACCCCAGGGACTCTACCTGAAATGCACACAGGCCGGGGTGAGAGTTCAAAATGACGGTTTACTTCCGGTTCCTCTCGGATTCTGGGGGCTGTAGTTCCACCCTGTGCCGAGACCTGGGGCTCTACCACAGCCCGAGGGCCCGCCCGCCAGCCAGCACCAACAGGGACTCTACCTGAGATGCACAAAGGCCGGGGTGAGAGTTCAAAATGACGGTTTACTTCCAGTTCCTCTCGGACTTCTGGGGGCTGTTCTTCCACCTTCTGCCGAGACCTGGGGCTCTACCACAGCCCGGGCGCCCGCTCGGCCAGCCGCACACCCCAGGGACTCTACCTGAGATGCACACAGGCCGGGGTGAGAGTTCAAAATGACGGTTTACTTCCTGTTCCGCTCGGACTTCTGGGGACTGTAGTTCCACCTTCTGCAGAGACCTGGGGTTCTACCACAGCCCCAGGCGCCCCCGCCCAGCCCCGCACCCCAGGGACTCTACCTGAGATGCACAGAGGCCGGGGTGAGAGTTCAAAATGACGGATTACTTCCGGTTCTGCTCGGACTTCTGGTGGTTGTAGTTCCACCTTCTGCCGAGAACTGGGGCTCTATCACAGCCCCAGGCGCCCGCCCAGCCAGCCGCACCTCAGGGACTCTACCTGAGATGCACACAGGCAGGGGTGAGAATTCAAAATGACGGTTTACTTCCGGTTCCTCTCAGACTTCTGGGGGCTGTAGTTCCACCTTCTGACGAGACCTGGGTCTCTACCACAGCCCCAGGTCCCGACCCGGCCAGCCGCGCACCCCAGGGACTCTACCTGAGATGCACACAGGCGGGGTGAGAGTTCAAAATGTCGGTTTACTTCCGGTTCCTCTCGGACTTCTGGGGCTGTACTTCCACCTTCTGCCGAGACCTGGGGCTCAACCACAGCACCAGGCGCCCGCTTCGCCAACCGCACACCCCAGGGACTCTACCTGAGATGCACACAGGCCGGGGTGAGAGTTCAAAATGACGGTTTACTTTCCGGTTCCGCTCGGACTTGTGGGGGCTGTAGTTCCACCTTCTGCCGAGACCTCGGGCTCTACCACAGCACCAGAAGCTCGCCCGGCCAGCCGCACACCCCAGGGACTCTACCTGAGATGCACACAGGCCGGGGTGAGAGTTCAAAATGACGGTTTACTTCCGGTTCCGCTCAGAATTCTGGGGGCTGTAGTTCCACCTTCTGCTGAGACCTGGGGCTGGACCACAGCCCCAGGCACCGGCTGCCAGCCAGCGCACCCCAGGGACTCGACCTGAGACGCACACAGGCCGGTGTGAGAGTTCAAAATGACGGTTTACTTCCTGTTCCGCTCGAACTTCTGGGGGGTTGTAGCTCCACCTTCTGCCGAGACCTGGGGCTCTACCACAGCCCCAGGATACCGTCTGGACAGCCGCACACCCCAGGGACTCTACGTGAGATGCACACAGACCAGGGTGAGAGTTCAAAATGACGGTTTACTTCCGGTTCCGCTCGGACTTCTGGGGGCTGTAGTTCCACCTTCTGCCGAGACCTGGGGCTCTACCACAGCCCCAGGCGCCCGCCCAGCCAGCGGCGCATCCCAGGGACACTACCTGAGATGCACACAGGACGGGGTGAGAGTTCAAAATGAAGGTTTACTTCCGGTTCCGCTCGGACAACTGGGGGCTGTAGTTCCACCTTCTGCCGAGACCTGGGGCTCTACCACAGCCCCAGGCCCCTGGCCGGCCACGCGCACCCCAGGGACTCTACCTGAGATGCACAAAGGCCGGGGTGAGAGTTCAAAATGACGGTTTACTTCCGGTTCTGCTCGGATTTCTGGGGGTTGTAGTTCCACCTTCTGCCGAGACCAGGAGCTGTACCACAGCCCCAGGCGCCCGCCTGGCCAGCCGCGCACCCCCAGGTACTCTACCTGAGATGCACACAGGCCGGGGTGAGAGTTCAAAATGACGGTTTACTTCCGGTTCCGCTCGGACTTCTGGGGGCTGTAGTTCCACCTTCTGCCGAGACCTGGGGCTCTACCACAGCCCCAGGATACCATCCTGGCCAGCCGACACCCCAGGGACTCTACGTGAGATGCACACAGGCCAGGGTGAGAGTTCAAAATGACGGTTTACTTCCGGTTCTGCTCGGACTTCTGGGGGCTGTAGTTCCACCTTCTGCCGAGACCTGGGGCTCTACCACAGCCCCAGGCGCCTGCCCGGCCAGCCCAGACCCCAGGGACTCTACCTGAGATGCACACTGGCCGGGGTGAGAGTTCAAAATGACGGTTTACTTCCGGTTCCGCTCGGACTTCTGGGGGCTGTAGTTCCACCTTCTGGCCGAGACCTGGGGCGCTACCACAGCCCCAGGAACCGCCCAGCCAGCCGCACACCCCAGGGACTCTACCTGAGATGCACACAGGCCGGGCTGAGAGGTCAAAATGACGGTTTACTTCTGGTTCCGCTCGGACTTCTGGGGGCTGTAGTTCCACCTTCTGCCGAGACCTGGGGCTCTACCACAGCCCCAGGCCCCCGCCCGGCCAGCCGCACACCCCAGGGACTCTACCTGAGATGCACACAGGCCGGGGTGAGAGTTCAAAATGACGGATTACTTCCGGTTCCGCTCGGACTTCTGGGGGCTGTAGTTCCACCTTCTGCCGAGAACTGGGGCTCTACCACAGCCCCAGGCCCCCCCCGGCCAGCCGCACACCCCAGGGACTCTACCTGAGATGCACACAGGCTGGGGTGAGAGTTCAAAATGACGGTTTAATTCCGGTTCCGCTCGGACTTCTGGGGGTTGTAGTTCCACCTTCTGCCGAGACCTGGGGCTCTACCACAGCCCCAGGGCCCCGGCCTGGCCAGCCGCACACCCCAGGGACTCTACCTGAGATGCACACAGGCCGGGGTGAGAGTTCAAAATGACGGTTTACTTCCGGTTCCGCTCGGACTTCTGGGGGCTGTAGTTCCACCTTCTGCCGAGACCTGGGGCTCTACCACAGCCCCAGGCGCCCGCTCGGCCAGGCGCACCCCAGGGACTCTACCTGAGATGCACACAGGCCGGGGTGAGAGTTCAAAATGACGGTTTACTTCCGGTTCTGCTCGGATTTCTGGGGGTTGTAGTTCCACCTTCTGCCGAGACCTGGGGCTCTACCACAGCCCCAGGCGCCCCGCCCGCCAGCCGCGCACCCCAGGGACTCTACCTGAGATGCACACAGGCTGGGGTGAGAGTTCAAAATGATGGTTTACTTCCGGTTCCGCTCGGACTTCTGGGGGCTGTAGTTCCACCTTCTGCCGAGACCTGGGGCTCTACCACAGCCCCAGGCCCCGACCAGCCAGCCGCACCCCAGGGACTGTACCTGAGATGCACACAGGCCGGGGTGAGAGTTCAAAATGACGGTTTACTTCCAGTTCCGCTCGGACTTCTGGGGGTTGTAGTTCCACCTTCTGCCGAGACCTGGGGCTCTACCACAGCCCCAGGGGCCCGCCCGGCCAGCCGCGCACCCCAGGGACTCTACCTGAGATGCACACAGGCCGGGGTGAGAGTTCAAAATGACGGTTTACTTCCGGTTCCGCTCGGACTTCTGGGGGCTGTAGATCCACCTTCTGCCGAGACCTGGGGCTCAACCACAGCCCCAGGCGCCTGCCCGGCCAGCCGCAAACCCCAAGGGACTCTACCTGAGATGCACACAGGCCGGGGTGAGAGTTCAAAATGACGGTTTACTTCCAGTTCCGCTCGGACTTCTGGGGGCTGTAGTTCCACCTTCTGCCGAGACCTGGGGCTCTACCACAGCCCCAGGCCGCTCGCCAGCCGCACCCCAGGGACTCTACCTGAGATGCACACAGGCCGGGGTGAGAGTTCAAAATGACGGTTTACTTCCGGTTTTGCTCGGACTTCTGGGGGTTGTAGTTCCACCTTCTGCCGAGACCTGGGGCTCTACCACAGCCCCAGGGCCCGCCTGGCCAGCCGCGCACCCCAGGGACTCTACCTGAGATGCACAAAGGCCGGGGTGAGAGTTCAAAATGACGGTTTACTTCCGGTTCCGCTCGGACTTCTTGGCGGTTGTAGTTCCACCTTCTGCCGAGACCTGGGGCTCTACCACAGCCCCAGGCGCCCGCCTGGCCAGCCGCGCACCCCAGGGACTCTACCTGAGATGCACACAGGCCGGGGTGAGAGTTCAAAATGACGGTTTACTTCCGGTTCCGCTCGGACTTCTGGGGGCTGTAGTTCCACCTTCTGCCGAGACCTGGGGCTCAACCACAGCCCCAGGCAGCGGCCCGGCCAGCCGCGCACCCCAGGGACTCGACCTGAGATGCACACAGGCCGGGGTGAGAGTTCAAAATGACGGTTTACTTCCGGTTCCGCTCGGACTTCTGGGGGCTGTAGTTCCACCTTCTGCCGAGACCTGGGGCTCAACCACAGCCCCAGGCGCCCGCCGGCCAGGCGCACCCCCAGGGACTCTACCTGAGATGCACACAGGCCGGGGTGAGAGTTCAAAATGACGGTTTACTTCCGGTTCCGCTCAGACTTCTGGGGGCTGTAGTTCCACCTTCTGCCGAGACCTGGGGCTCAACCACAGCCCCAGGCACCGCCCGGCCAGCCGCACCCCAGGGACTCTACCTGAGATGCACACAGGCCGGGGTGAGAGTTCAAAATGACGGTTTACTTCCGGTTCCGCTCGGACTTCTGGGGGTTGTAGCTCCACCTTCTGCCGAGACCTGGGGCTCTACCACAGCCCCAGGCGCCCGCCTGGCCAGCCGCACACCCCAGGGACTCTACCTGAGATGCACACAGGCAAGGGTGAGAGTTCAAAATGACGGTTTACTTCCGGTTCCGCTCGGACTTCTGGGGGCTGTAGTTCCACCTTCTGCCGAGACCTGGGGCTCTACCACAGCCCCAGGCGCCCGCCCAGCCAGCCGCGCACCCCAGGGACTCTACCTGAGATGCACACAGGCCGGGGTGAGAGTTCAAAATGACGGTTTACTTCCGGTTCCGCTCGGACATCTGGGGGCTGTAGTTCCACCTTCTGCCGAGACCTGGGGCTCTACCACAGCCCCAGGCGCCCGCCGGCCAGCCGCGCACCCCAGGGACTCTACCTGAGATGCACAAAGGCCGGGGTGAGAGTTCAAAATGACGGTTTACTTCCGGTTCCGCTCGGACTTCTGGGGGTTGTAGTTCCACCTTCTGCCGAGACCTGGGGCTCTACCACAGCCCCAGGCGCCCGCCTGGCCAGCCGCGCACCCCAGGGACTCTACCTGAGATGCACACAGGCCGGGTGAGAGTTCAAAATGACGGTTTACTTCCGGTTCCGCTCGGACTTCTGGGGGGCTGTAGTTCCACCTTCTGCCGAGACCTGGGGCTCTACCACAGCCCCAGGCTCCCGCCTGGCCAGCCGCACACCCCAGGGACTCTACCTGAGATGCACACAGGCCGGGGTGAGAGTTCAAAATGACGGTTTACTTCCGGTTCCGCTCGGACTTCTGGGGGCTGTAGTTCCACCTTCTGCCGAGACCTGGGGCTCTACCACAGCCCCAGGCCCCCCGGCCAGCCGCGCACCCCAGGGACTCTACCTGAGATGCACACAGGCCGGGGTGAGAGTTCAAAATGACGGTTTACTTCCGGTTCCGCTCGGACTTCTGGGGGTTGTAGTTCCACCTTCTGCCGAGACCTGGGGCTCTACCACAGCCCCAGGCGCCTGCCGGCCAGCCGCGCACCCCAGGGACTCTACCTGAGATGCACACAGGCCGGGGTGAGAGTTCAAAATGACGGTTTACTTCCGGTTCCGCTCGGACTTCTGGGGGCTGTAGTTCCACCTTCTGCCGAGACCTGGGGCTCTACCACAGCCCCAGGCGCCCGCTGGGCCAGCCGCAACACCCAGGGACTCTACCTGAGATGCACACAGGCCGGGGTGAGAGTTCAAAATGACGGTTTACTTCCGGTTCCGCTCGGACTTCTGGGGGTTGTAGTTCCACCTTCTGCCGAGACCTGGGGCTCTACCACAGCCCCAGGCCCCCCCGGCCAGCCGCGCACCCCAGGGACTCTACCTGAGATGCACACAGGCCGGGGTGAGAGTTCAAAATGACGGTTTACTTCCGGTTCCGCTCGGACTTCTGGGGGCTGTAGTTCCACCTTCTGCCGAGACCTGGGGCTCCAACCACAGCCCCAGGCCCCCGGCCGGCCAGCCGCACACCCCAGGGACTCTACCTGAGATGCACACAGGCCGGGGTGAGAGTTCAAAATGACGGTTTACTTCCGGTTCCGCTCGGACTTCTGGGGGTTGTAGTTCCACCTTCTGCCGAGACCTGGGGCTCTACCACAGCCCCAGGCGCCCCCGGCCAGCCGCGCACCCCAGGGACTCTACCTGAGATGCACACAGGCCGGGGTGAGAGTTCAAAATGACGGTTTACTTCCGGTTCCGCTCGGACTTCTGGGGGCTGTAGTTCCACCTTCTGCCGAGACCTGGGGCTCAACCACAGCCCCAGGCGCCCGCCCGGCCAGCCGCGCACCCCAGGGACTCTACCTGAGATGCACACAGGCCGGGGTGAGAGTTCAAAATGACGGTTTACTTCCGGTTCCGCTCCGGACTTCTGGGGGTTGTAGTTCCACCTTCTGCCGAGACCTGGGGCTCTACCACAGCCCCAGGCGCCCGCCTGGCCAGCCGCGCACCCCAGGGACTCTACCTGAGATGCACACAGGCCGGGGTGAGAGTTCAAAATGACGGTTTACTTCCGGTTCCGCTCGGACTTCTGGGGGCTGTAGTTCCACCTTCTGCCGAGACCTGGGGCTCTACCACAGCCCCAGGCCCGCCCGCCAGCCGCACACCCCAGGGACTCTACCTGAGATGCACACAGGCCGGGGTGAGAGTTCAAAATGACGGTTTACTTCCGGTTCCGCTCGGACTTCTGGGGGCTGTAGTTCCACCTTCTGCCGAGACCTGGGGCTCAACCACAGCCCCAGGCGCCCGCCTGGCCAGCCGCGCACCCCAGGGACTCTACCTGAGATGCACACAGGCCGGGGTGAGAGTTCAAAATGACGGTTTACTTCCGGTTCCGCTCGGACTTCTGGGGGGTTGTAGTTCCACCTTCTGCCGAGACCTGGGGCTCTACCACAGCCCCAGGCGCCCGCCTGGCCAGCCGCGCACCCCAGGGACTCTACCTGAGATGCACACAGGCCGGGGTGAGAGTTCAAAATGACGGTTTACTTCCGGTTCCGCTTGGACTTCTGGGGGTTGTAGTTCCACCTTCTGCCGAGACCTGGGGCTCTACCACAGCCCCAGGCGCCCGCCCGGCCAGCCGCACACCCCAGGGACTCTACCTGAGATGCACACAGGCCGGGGTGAGAGTTCAAAATGACGGTTTACTTCCGGTTCCGCTCGGACTTCTGGGGGCTGTAGTTCCACCTTCTGCCGAGACCTGGGGCTCTACCACAGCCCCAGGCGCCCGCCCGGCCAGCCGCACACCCCAGGGACTCTACCTGAGATGCACACAGGCCGGGGTGAGAGTTCAAAATGACGGTTTACTTCCGGTTCCGCTCGGACTTCTGGGGGGCTGTAGTTCCACCTTCTGCCGAGACCTGGGGCTCAACCACAGCCCCAGGCGCCCGGCCAGCCACACACCCCAGGGACTCTACCTGAGATGCACACAGGCCGGGTGAGAGTTCAAAATGACGGTTTACTTCCGGTTCCGCTCGGACTTCTGGGGGGTTGTAGTTCCACCTTCTGCCGAGACCTGGGGCTCTACCACAGCCCCAGGCGCCCGCCCGGCCAGCCGCGCACCCCAGGGACTCTACCTGAGATGCACACAGGCCGGGGTGAGAGTTCAAAATGACGGTTTACTTCCGGTTCCGCTGGGACTTCTGGGGGTTGTAGTTCCACCTTCTGCCGAGACCTGGGGCTCTACCACAGCCCCAGGCGCCCGCCCGGCCAGCCGCACACCCCAGGGACTCTACCTGAGATGCACACAGGCCGGGGTGAGAGTTCAAAATGACGGTTTACTTCCGGTTCCGCTCGGACTTCTGGGGGCTGTAGTTCCACCTTCTGCCGAGACCTGGGGCTCTACCACAGCCCCAGGCGCCCGCCGGCCAGGCGCACCCCAGGGACTCTACCTGAGATGCACACAGGCCGGGGTGAGAGTTCAAAATGACGGTTTACTTCCGGTTCCGCTCGGACTTCTGGGGGTTGTAGTTCCACCTTCTGCCGAGACCTGGGGCTCTACCACAGCCCCAGGCGCCCGCCCGGCCAGCCGCACCCCAGGGACTCTACCTGAGATGCACACAGGCCGGGGTGAGAGTTCAAAATGACGGTTTACTTCCGGTTCCGCTCGGACTTCTGGGGGCTGTAGTTCCACCTTCTGCCGAGACCTGGGGCTCAACCACAGCCCCAGGCCCCGCCCGCCAGCCGCACCCCAGGGACTCTACCTGAGATGCACACAGGCCGGGGTGAGAGTTCAAAATGACGGTTTACTTCCGGTTCCGCTCGGACTTCTGGGGGGTTGTAGTTCCACCTTCTGCCGAGACCTGGGGCTCTACCACAGCCCCAGGCGCCCGCCCGGCCAGCCGCGCACCCCAGGGACTCTACCTGAGATGCACACAGGCCGGGGTGAGAGTTCAAAATGACGGTTTACTTCCGGTTCCGCTCGGACTTCTGGGGGGCTGTAGTTCCACCTTCTGCCGAGACCTGGGGCTCTACCACAGCCCCAGGCGCCCGCCGCCAGCCGCACCCCAGGGACTCTACCTGAGATGCACACAGGCCGGGTGAGAGTTCAAAATGACGGTTTACTTCCGGTTCCGCTCGGACTTCTGGGGGTTGTAGTTCCACCTTCTGCCGAGACCTGGGGCTCTACCACAGCCCCAGGCCCGCCTGCCCAGCCGCGCACCCCAGGGACTCTACCTGAGATGCACACAGGCCGGGGTGAGAGTTCAAAATGACGGTTTACTTCCGGTTCCGCTCGGACTTCTGGGGGGGTTGTAGTTCCACCTTCTGCCGAGACCTGGGGCTCTACCACAGCCCCAGGCGCCCGCCTGGCCAGCCGCACCCCAGGGACTCTACCTGAGATGCACACAGGCCGGGGTGAGAGTTCAAAATGACGGTTTACTTCCGGTTCCGCTCGGACTTCTGGGGGTTGTAGTTCCACCTTCTGCCGAGACCTGGGGCTCTACCACAGCCCCAGGCGCCCGCCTGGCCAGCCGCGCACACCCAGGGACTCTACCTGAGATGCACACAGGCCGGGGTGAGAGTTCAAAATGACGGTTTACTTCCGGTTCCGCTCGGACTTCTGGGGGCTGTAGTTCCACCTTCTGCCGAGACCTGGGGCTCTACCACAGCCCCAGGCGCCCGCCCGGCCAGCCGCACCCCAGGGACTCTACCTGAGATGCACACAGGCCGGGTGAGAGTTCAAAATGACGGTTTACTTCCGGTTCCGCTCGGACTTCTGGGGGTTGTAGTTCCACCTTCTGCCGAGACCTGGGGCTCTACCACAGCCCCAGGCGCCCGCCGGCCAGCCAGCACCCCAGGGACTCTACCTGAGATGCACACAGGCCGGGGTGAGAGTTCAAAATGACGGTTTACTTCCGGTTCCGCTCGGACTTCTGGGGGTTGTAGTTCCACCTTCTGCCGAGACCTGGGGGCTCAACCACAGCCCCAGGCGCCCGCCCGCCCAGCCGCACCCCAGGGACTCTACCTGAGATGCACACAGGCCGGGGTGAGAGTTCAAAATGACGGTTTACTTCCGGTTCCGCTCGGACTTCTGGGGGTTGTAGTTCCACCTTCTGCCGAGACCTGGGGCTCAACCACAGCCCCAGGCAGCGCCCGGCCAGCCGCGCACCCCAGGGACTCTACCTGAGATGCACACAGGCCGGGGTGAGAGTTCAAAATGACGGTTTACTTCCGGTTCCGCTCGGACTTCTGGGGGTTGTAGTTCCACCTTCTGCCGAGACCTGGGGCTCTACCACAGCCCCAGGCGCCCGCCCGGCCAGCCGCGCACCCCAGGGACTCTACCTGAGATGCACACAGGCCGGGGTGAGAGTTCAAAATGACGGTTTACTTCGGTTCCGCTCGGACTTCTGGGGGCTGTAGTTCCACCTTCTGCCGAGACCTGGGGCTCAACCACAGCCCCAGGCCCGCCGGCCAGCCAGCACCCCCAGGGACTCTACCTGAGATGCACACAGGCCGGGGTGAGAGTTCAAAATGACGGTTTACTTCCGGTTCCGCTCGGACTTCTGGGGGTTGTAGTTCCACCTTCTGCCGAGACCTGGGGCTCTACCACAGCCCCAGGCGCCCGCCCGGCCAGCCGCGCACCCCCAGGGACTCTACCTGAGATGCACACAGGCCGGGGTGAGAGTTCAAAATGACGGTTTACTTCCGGTTCCGCTCGGACTTCTGGGGGTTGTAGTTCCACCTTCTGCCGAGACCTGGGGCTCAACCACAGCCCCAGGCGCCCGCCAGCCAGCCGCACCCCAAGGGACTCTACCTGAGATGCACACAGGCCGGGTGAGAGTTCAAAATGACGGTTTACTTCCGGTTCCGCTCGGACTTCTGGGGGGTTGTAGTTCCACCTTCTGCCGAGACCTGGGGCTCTACCACAGCCCCAGGCGCCCGCCGGCCAGCCGCACCCCAGGGACTCTACCTGAGATGCACACAGGCCGGGGTGAGAGTTCAAAATGACGGTTTACTTCTGGTTCCGCTCGGACTTCTGGGGGTTGTAGTTCCACCTTCTGCCGAGACCTGGGGCTCTACCACAGCCCCAGGCGCCCGCCCGGCCAGCCGCGCACCCCAGGGACTCTACCTGAGATGCACACAGGCCGGGGTGAGAGTTCAAAATGACGGTTTACTTCCGGTTCCGCTCGGACTTCTGGGGGTTGTAGTTCCACCTTCTGCCGAGACCTGGGGCTCTACCACAGCCCCAGGCGCCGCCCGGCCAGCCGCGCACCCCAGGGACTCTACCTGAGATGCACACAGGCCGGGGTGAGAGTTCAAAATGACGGTTTACTTCCGGTTCCGCTCGGACTTCTGGGGGGTTGTAGTTCCACCTTCTGCCGAGACCTGGGGCTCTACCACAGCCCCAGGCGCCCGCCCGGCCAGCCGCACACCCCAGGGACTCTACCTGAGATGCACACAGGCCGGGGTGAGAGTTCAAAATGACGGTTTACTTCCGGTTCCGCTCGGACTTCTGGGGGGTTGTAGTTCCACCTTCTGCCGAGACCTGGGGCTCTACCACAGCCCCAGGCGCCCGCCCGCCAGCCGCACACCCCAGGGACTCTACCTGAGATGCACACAGGCCGGGGTGAGAGTTCAAAATGACGGTTTACTTCCGGTTCCGCTCGGACTTCTGGGGGTTGTAGTTCCACCTTCTGCCGAGACCTGGGGCTCAACCACAGCCCCAGGCGCCCGCCGGCCAGCCGCACCCCAGGGACTCTACCTGAGATGCACACAGGCCGGGGTGAGAGTTCAAAATGACGGTTTACTTCCGGTTCCGCTCGGACTTCTGGGGGTTGTAGTTCCACCTTCTGCCGAGACCTGGGGCTCAACCACAGCCCCAGGCGCCCGCCCGGCCAGCCGCACCCCAGGGACTCTACCTGAGATGCACACAGGCCGGGGTGAGAGTTCAAAATGACGGTTTACTTCCGGTTCCGCTCGGACTTCTGGGGGGTTGTAGTTCCACCTTCTGCCGAGACCTGGGGCTCTACCACAGCCCCAGGGCCCGCCTGGCCAGCCACGCACCCCAGGGACTCTACCTGAGATGCACACAGGCCGGGGTGAGAGTTCAAAATGACGGTTTACTTCCGGTTCCGCTCGGACTTCTGGGGGTTGTAGTTCCACCTTCTGCCGAGACCTGGGGCTCAACCACAGCCCCAGGCGCCCGCCGGCCAGCCGCGCACCCCAGGGACTCTACCTGAGATGCACACAGGCCGGGGTGAGAGTTCAAAATGACGGTTTACTTCCGGTTCCGCTCGGACTTCTGGGGGTTGTAGTTCCACCTTCTGCCGAGACCTGGGGCTCAACCACAGCCCCAGGCAGCGGCCCGGCCAGCCGCACACCCCCAGGGACTCTACCTGAGATGCACACAGGCCGGGGTGAGAGTTCAAAATGACGGTTTACTTCCGGTTCCGCTCAGACTTCTGGGGGGTTGTAGTTCCACCTTCTGCCGAGACCTGGGGCTCTACCACAGCCCCAGGCGCCCGCCTGGCCAGCCGCACACCCCAGGGACTCTACCTGAGATGCACACAGGCCGGGGTGAGAGTTCAAAATGACGGTTTACTTCCGGTTCCGCTCGGACTTCTGGGGGGTTGTAGTTCCACCTTCTGCCGAGACCTGGGGCTCAACCACAGCCCCAGGCGCCCGCCTGGCCAGCCGCACACCCCAGGGACTCTACCTGAGATGCACACAGGCCAGGGTGAGAGTTCAAAATGACGGTTTACTTCCGGTTCCGCTCGGACTTCTGGGGGTTGTAGTTCCACCTTCTGCCGAGACCTGGGGCTCAACCACAGCCCCAGCGCCCGCCCAGCCAGGCGCACCCCAGGGACTCTACCTGAGATGCACACAGGACGGGGTGAGAGTTCAAAATGACGGTTTACTTCCGGTTCCGCTCGGACTTCTGGGGGTTGTAGTTCCACCTTCTGCCGAGACCTGGGGCTCAACCACAGCCCCAGGCGCCCGCCGCCAGCCGCGCACCCCAGGGACTCTACCTGAGATGCACACAGGCCGGGGTGAGAGTTCAAAATGACGGTTTACTTCCGGTTCCGCTCGGACTTCTGGGGGTCTGTAGTTCCACCTTCTGCCGAGACCTGGGGCTCTACCACAGCCCCAGGCCCGCCCGGCCAGCCGCACACCCCAGGGACTCTACCTGAGATGCACACAGGCCGGGGTGAGAGTTCAAAATGACGGTTTACTTCCGGTTCCGCTCGGACTTCTGGGGGGTTGTAGTTCCACCTTCTGCCGAGACCTGGGGCTCAACCACAGCCCCAGGCGCCCGCCTGGCCAGCCGCGCACCCCAGGGACTCTACCTGAGATGCACACAGGCGGGGTGAGAGTTCAAAATGACGGTTTACTTCCGGTTCCGCTCGGACTTCTGGGGGTTGTAGTTCCACCTTCTGCCGAGACCTGGGGCTCAACCACAGCCCCAGGCGCCCGCCTGGCCAGCCGCACACCCCAGGGACTCTACCTGAGATGCACACAGGCCGGGGTGAGAGTTCAAAATGACGGTTTACTTCCGGTTCCGCTCGGACTTCTGGGGGTTGTAGTTCCACCTTCTGCCGAGACCTGGGGCTCAACCACAGCCCCAGGCCCCCGCCGGCCAGCCGCGCACCCCAGGGACTCTACCTGAGATGCACACAGGCCGGGGTGAGAGTTCAAAATGACGGTTTACTTCCGGTTCCGCTCGGACTTCTGGGGGTTGTAGTTCCACCTTCTGCCGAGACCTGGGGCTCTACCACAGCCCCAGGCCCCGCCCGGCCAGCCGCGCACCCCAGGGACTCTACCTGAGATGCACACAGGCCGGGTGAGAGTTCAAAATGACGGTTTACTTCCGGTTCCGCTCGGACTTCTGGGGGGTTGTAGTTCCACCTTCTGCCGAGACCTGGGGCTCTACCACAGCCCCAGGCGCCCGCCTGGCCAGCCGCACCACAAGGACTCTACCTGAGATGCACACAGGCCGGGGTGAGAGTTCAAAATGACGGTTTACTTCCGGTTCCGCTCGGACTTCTGGGGGCTGTAGTTCCACCTTCTGCCGAGACCTGGGGCTCTACCACAGCCCCAGGCGCCCGCTGCCAGCCGCACACCCAGGGACTCTACCTGAGATGCACACAGGCCGGGGTGAGAGTTCAAAATGACGGTTTACTTCCGGTTCCGCTCGGACTTCTGGGGGCTGTAGTTCCACCTTCTGCCGAGACCTGGGGCTCTACCACAGCCCCAGGCGCCCGCCTGGCCAGCCGCGCACCCCAGGGACTCTACCTGAGATGCACACAGGCCGGGGTGAGAGTTCAAAATGACGGTTTACTTCCGGTTCCGCTCGGACTTCTGGGGGTTGTAGTTCCACCTTCTGCCGAGACCTGGGGCTCTACCACAGCCCCAGGCGCCCGCCCGGCCAGCCGCGCACCCCAGGGACTCTACCTGAGATGCACACAGGCCGGGGTGAGAGTTCAAAATGACGGTTTACTTCCGGTTCCGCTCGGACTTCTGGGGGTTGTAGTTCCACCTTCTGCCGAGACCTGGGGCTCAACCACAGCCCCAGGCGCCCGCCCGGCCAGCCGCACACCCCAGGGACTCTACCTGAGATGCACACAGGCCGGGGTGAGAGTTCAAAATGACGGTTTACTTCCGGTTCCGCTCGGACTTCTGGGGGTTGTAGTTCCACCTTCTGCCGAGACCTGGGGCTCAACCACAGCCCCAGGAGCCCGCCTGGCCAGCCGCACCCCAGGGACTCTACCTGAGATGCACACAGGCCGGGGTGAGAGTTCAAAATGACGGTTTACTTCCGGTTCCGCTCGGACTTCTGGGGGTTGTAGTTCCACCTTCTGCCGAGACCTGGGGCTCTACCACAGCCCCAGGAGCCCGCCCGCCAGCCGCGCACCCCAGGGACTCTACCTGAGATGCACACAGGCCGGGGTGAGAGTTCAAAATGACGGTTTACTTCCGGTTCCGCTCAGACATCTGGGGGCTGTAGTTCCACCTTCTGCCGAGACCTGGGGCTCTACCACAGCCCCAGGCGCCCGCCCAGCCAGCGGCGCACCCCAGGGACTCTACCTGAGATGCACACAGGCCGGGGTGAGAGTTCAAAATGACGGTTTACTTCCGGTTCCGCTCGGACTTCTGGGGTCTGTAGTTCCACCTTCTGCCGAGACCTGGGGCTCTACCACAGCCCCAGGCGCCCGCCTGGCCAGCCGGCGCACCCCAGGGACTCTACCTGAGATGCACACAGGCCGGGGTGAGAGTTCAAAATGACGGTTTACTTCCGGTTCCGCTCGGACTTCTGGGGGTTGTAGTTCCACCTTCTGCCGAGACCTGGGGCTCTACCACAGCCCCAGGCGCCCGCCTGGCCAGCCGCACCCCCAGGGACTCTACCTGAGATGCACACAGGCCGGGGTGAGAGTTCAAAATGACGGTTTACTTCCGGTTCCGCTCGGACTTCTGGGGGGCTGTAGTTCCACCTTCTGCCGAGACCTGGGGCTCTACCACAGCCCCAGGCTGCCATCTGGCCAGCCGCACACCCCAGGGACTCTACCTGAGATGCACACAGGCCAGGGTGAGAGTTCAAAATGACGGTTTACTTCTGGTTCCGCTCGGACTTCTGGGGGCTGTAGTTCCACCTTCTGCCGAGACCTGGGGCTCTACCACAGCCCCAGGCTCCCGCCCGGCCAGCCGCACCCCAGGGACTCTACCTGAGATGCACACAGGCTGGGGTGAGAGTTCAAAATGACGGTTTACTTCTGGTTCCGCTCGGACTTCTGGGGGCTGTAGTTCCACCTTCTGCCGAGACCTGGGGCTCTACCACAGCCCCAGGTCGCCCGCCCGGCCAGCCAGCACCCCAGGGACTCTACCTGAGATGCACACAGGCCGGGGTGAGAGTTCAAAATGACGGTTTACTTCCGGTTCCGCTCGGACTTCTGGGGGTTGTAGTTCCACCTTCTGCTGAGACCTGGGGCTCTACCACAGCCCCAGGCGCCCGCCGGCCAGCCGCGCACCCCAGGGACTCTACCTGAGATGCACACAGGCCGGGGTGAGAGTTCAAAATGACGGTTTACTTCCGGTTCCGCTCGGACTTCTGGGGGGTTGTAGTTCCACCTTCTGCCGAGACCTGGGGCTCTACCACAGCCCCAGGCGCCCGCCGGGCCGCGCACCCCAGGGACTCTACCTGAGATGCACACAGGCCGGGGTGAGAGTTCAAAATGACGGTTTACTTCCGGTTCCGCTCGGACTTCTGGGGGCTGTAGTTCCACCTTCTGCCGAGACCTGGGGCTCTACCACAGCCCCAGGCGCCGCCCGGCCAGCCGCACCCCAGGGACTCTACCTGAGATGCACACAGGCCGGGGTGAGAGTTCAAAATGACGGTTTACTTCTGGTTCCGCTCGGACTTCTGGGGGTTGTAGTTCCACCTTCTGCCGAGACCTGGGGCTCTACCACAGCCCCAGGCCCCGCCAGGCCAGCCGCACCCCAGGGACTCTACCTGAGATGCACACAGGCCGGGGTGAGAGTTCAAAATGACGGTTTACTTCCGGTTCCGCTGGGACTTCTGGGGGCTGTAGTTCCACCTTCTGCCGAGACCTGGGGCTCTACCACAGCCCCAGGCGCCTCCCGGCCAGCCGCGCACCCCAGGGACTCTACCTGGAGATGCACACAGGCCGGGGTGAGAGTTCAAAATGATGGTTTACTTCCGGTTCCGCTCGGACTTCTGGGGGTTGTAGTTCCACCTTCTGCCGAGACCTGGGGCCCAACCACAGCCCCAGGGCCCGCCGTAGCCAGCCGCACACCCCAGGGACTCTACCTGAGATGCACACAGGCCGGGGTGAGAGTTCAAAATGACGGTTTACTTCCGGTTCCGCTCGGACTTCTGGGGGTTGTAGTTCCACCTTCTGCCGAGACCTGGGGGCTCTACCACAGCCCCAGGCCCCGCCCGGCCAGCCGCGCACCCCAGGGACTCTACCTGAGATGCACACAGGCCGGGGTGAGAGTTCAAAATGACGGTTTACTTCCGGTTCCGCTCGGACTTCTGGGGGTTGTAGTTCCACCTTCTGCCGAGACCTGGGGCTCTACCACAGCCCCAGGCGCCCGGCGCCAGCCGCGCACCCAAGGGACACTACCTGAGATGCACACAGGCCGGGGTGAGAGTTCAAAATGACGGTTTACTTCCGGTTCCGCTCGGACTTCTGGGGGCTGTAGTTCCACCTTCTGCCGAGACCTGGGGCTCTACCACAGCCCCAGGCGCCTGCCCGGCCAGCCGCACCCCCAGGGACTCTACCTGAGATGCACACAGGCCGGGGTGAGAGTTCAAAATGACGGTTTACTTCCGGTTCTGCTCGGACTTCTGGGGGCTGTAGTTCCACCTTCTGCCGAGACCTGGGGCTCTACCACAGCCCCAGGCGCCCGCCTGGCCAGCCACGCACCCCAGGGACTCTACCTGAGATGCAGACAGGCCGGGGTGAGAGTTCAAAATGACGGTTTACTTCCGGTTACGCTCGGACTTCTTGGGGGTTGTAGTTCCACCTTCTGCCGAGACCTGGGGCTCTACCACAGCCCCAGGCGCCCGCCGGCCAGCCGCGCACCCCAGGGACTCTACCTGAGATGCACACAGGCCGGGGTGAGAGTTCAAAATGACGGTTTACTTCCGGTTCCGCTCGGACTTCTGGGGGGCTGTAGTTCCACCTTCTGCGGAGACCTGGGGCTCAACCACAGCCCCAGGCAGCGCCCGCCAGCCGCGCCCCAGGGACTCGACCTGAGATGCACACAGGCCGGGTGAGAGTTCAAAATGACGGTTTACTTCCGGTTCCGCTCAGACTTCTGGGGGTTGTAGCTCCACCTTCTGCCGAGACCTGGGGCTCTACCACAGCCCCAGGAGCCCGCCTGGCCAGCCGCACACCCCAGGGACTCTACCTGAGATGCACACAGGCCAGGGTGAGAGTTCAAAATGACGGTTTACTTCCGGTTCCGCTCGGACTTCTGGGGGCTGTAGTTCCACCTTCTGCCGAGACCTGGGGCTCTACCACAGCCCCAGGCGCCCGCCCAGCCAGCGCACCCCAGGGACTCTACCTGAGATGCACACAGGCCGGGGTGAGAGTTCAAAATGAAGGTTTACTTCCGGTTCCGCTCAGACTTCTGGGGGCTGTAGTTCAACCTTCTGCCGAGACCTGGGGCCCTACCACAGCCCCAGGCGCCCGCCCAGCCAGCGGCGCACCCCAGGGACTCTACCTGAGATGCACACAGGCCAGGGAGAGAGTTCAAAATGACGGTTTACATCCGGTTCCGCTCGGACTTCTGGGGGTCTGTAGTTCCACCTTCTGCCGAGACCTGGGGCTCTACCACAGCCCCAGGCCCGGCCGGCCAGCCGCGCACCCCAGGGACTCTACCTGAGATGCACAAAGGCCGGGGTGAGAGTTCAAAATGACGGTTTACTTCCGGTTCCGCTCGGACTTCTGGGGGTTGTAGTTCCACCTTCTGCCGAGACCTGGGGCTCTACCACAGCCCCAGGCGCCCGCCTGGCCAGCCGCGCACCCCAGGGACTCTACCTGAGATGCACACAGGCCGGGGTGAGAGTTCAAAATGACGGTTTACTTCCGGTTCCGCTCAGACTTCTGGGGGCTGTAGTTCCACCTTCTGCCGAGACCTGGGGCTCTACCACAGCCCCAGGTACCGCCTGGCCAGCCGCACACCCCAGGGACTCTACCGTGAGATGCACACAGCCCGGGGTGAGAGTTCAAAATGACGGTTTACTTCCGGTTCCGCTCGGACTTCTGGGGGGCTGTAGTTCCACCTTCTGCCGAGACCTGGGGCTCTACCACAGCCCCAGGTCCCGCCCGGCCAGCCGCGCACCCCAGGGACTCTACCTGAGATGCACACAGGCCGGGGTGAGAGTTCAAAATGACGGTTTACTTCCGGTTCCGCTCGGACTTCTGGGGGTTGTAGTTCCACCTTCTGCCGAGACCTGGGGCTCAACCACAGCCCCAGGCGCCCGCCCGGCCAGCGCGCACCCCAGGGACTCTACCTGAGATGCACACAGGCCGGGTGAGAGTTCAAAATGACGGTTTACTTCCGGTTCCGCTCAGACTTCTGGGGGTTGTAGTTCCACCTTCTGCCGAGACCTGGGGCTCTACCACAGCCCCAGGCGCCCGCCTGGCCAGCCGCGCACCCCAGGGACTCTACCTGAGATGCACACAGGCGGGGTGAGAGTTCAAAATGACGGTTTACTTCCGGTTCCGCTCGGACTTCTGGGGGTTGTAGTTCCACCTTCTGCCGAGACCTGGGGCTCTACCACAGCCCCAGGCGCCCGCCCGGCCAGCCGCACCCCAGGGACTCTACCTGAGATGCACACAGGCCGGGGTGAGAGTTCAAAATGACGGTTTACTTCCGGTTCCGCTCGGACTTCTGGGGGTTGTAGTTCCACCTTCTGCCGAGACCTGGGGCTCAACCACAGCCCCAGGCGCCCGCCTGGCCAGCCACGCACCCCAGGGACTCTACCTGAGATGCACACAGGCCGGGGTGAGAGTTCAAAATGACGGTTTACTTCCGGTTCTTTGGGGTGTAGTTCCACCTTCTGCCGAGACCTGGGGCTCAACCACAGCCCCAGGCGCCCGCCCGCCAGCCAGCGCACCCCAGGGACTCCCGTGAGATGCACACAGGCGGGGTGAGAGTTCAAAATGACGGTTTACTTCCGGTTCCGCTCGGACTTCTGGGGGCTGTAGTTCCACCTTCTGCCGAGACCTGGGGCTCAACCACAGCCCCAGGCGCCCGCCCGGCCAGCCGCGCACCCCAGGGACTCTACCTGAGATGCACACAGGCCGGGGTGAGAGTTCAAAATGACGGTTTACTTCCGGTTCCGCTCGGACTTCTGGGGGTTGTAGTTCCACCTTCTGCCGAGACCTGGGGCTCTACCACAGCCCCAGGCGCCCGCCTGGCCAGCCGCACACCCCAGGGACTCTACCTGAGATGCACACAGGCCAGGGTGAGAGTTCAAAATGACGGTTTACTTCCGGTTCCGCTCGGACTTCTGGGGGCTGTAGTTCCACCTTCTGCCGAGACCTGGGGCTCAACCACAGCCCCAGGCGCCCGCCAAGCCGGCGCACCCCAGGGACTCTACCTGAGATGCACACAGGCCGGGGTGAGAGTTCAAAATGACGGTTTACTTCCGGTTCCGCTCAGACATCTGGGGGTTGTAGTTCCACCTTCTGCCGAGACCTGGGGCTCTACCACAGCCCCAGGCGCCCGCCAGGCCAGCCGCGCACCCCAGGGACTCTACCTGAGATGCACACAGGCCGGGTG
Source organism: Cryptotis parvus (assembly GCA_021461705.1). Classification (NCBI taxonomy): domain Eukaryota; kingdom Metazoa; phylum Chordata; class Mammalia; order Eulipotyphla; family Soricidae; genus Cryptotis; species Cryptotis parvus. The sequence goes on from JAJIBD010025060.1 coordinate 26,034, forward strand.
AGAGTTCAAAATGACGGTTTACTTCCGGTTCCGCTCGGACTTCTGGGGTCTGTAGTTCCACCTTCTGCCGAGACCTGGGGCTCTACCACAGCCCCAGGCCGCCCGGCCAGCCGCGCACCCCAGGGACTCTACCTGAGATGCACACAGGCCGGGGTGAGAGTTCAAAATGACGGTTTACTTCCGGTTCCGCTCGGACTTCTGGGGGTTGTAGTTCCACCTTCTGCCGAGACCTGGGGCTCTACCACAGCCCCAGGCGCCCGCCTGGCCAGCCGCACACCCAGGGACTCTACCTGAGATGCACACAGGCGGGGTGAGAGTTCAAAATGACGGTTTACTTCCGGTTCCGCTCAGACTTCTGGGGGCTGTAGTTCCACCTTCTGCCGAGACCTGGGGCTCTACCACAGCCCCAGGACGCCCACCCGGCCAGCCGCACACCCCAGGGACTCTACCTGAGATGCACACAGGCCGGGGTGAGAGTTCAAAATGACGGTTTACTTCGGTTCGCTCGGACTTCTGGGGGGTTGTAGTTCCACCTTCTCCCGAGACCTGGGGCTCTACCACAGCCCCAGGGCCCGCCCGGCCAGCCGCGCACCCCAGGGACTCTACCTGAGATGCACACAGGCCGGGGTGAGAGTTCAAAATGACGGTTTACTTCCGGTTCCGCTCGGACTTCTGGGGTGTTGTAGTTCCACCTTCTGCCGAGACCTGGGGCTCTACCACAGCCCCAGGCGCCCGCCCGGCCAGCCGCACCCCAGGGACTCTACCTGAGATGCACACAGGCCGGGGTGAGAGTTCAAAATGACGGTTTACTTCCGGTTCCGCTCAGACTTCTGGGGGGTTGTAGTTCCACCTTCTGCCGAGACCTGGGGCTCTACCACAGCCCCAGGCGCCCGCCCGGCCAGCCGCACACCCCAGGGACTCTACCTGAGATGCACACAGGCCGGGGTGAGAGTTCAAAATGACGGTTTACTTCCGGTTCCGCTCGGACTTCTGGGGGTTGTAGTTCCACCTTCTGCCGAGACCTGGGGCTCTACCACAGCCCCAGGAGCCCGCCGGGCCAGCCGCACCCCCCAGGGACTCTACCTGAGATGCACACAGGCCGGGGTGAGAGTTCAAAATGACGGTTTACTTCCGGTTCCGCTCGGACTTCTGGGGGCTGTAGTTCCACCTTCTGCCGAGACCTGGGGCTCTACCACAGCCCCAGGCGCCCGCCCGGCCAGCCGCGCACCCCAGGGACTCTACCTGAGATGCAGACAGGCCGGGGTGAGAGTTCAAAATGACGGTTTACTTCCGGTTCCGCTCGGACTTCTGGGGGTTGTAGTTCCACCTTCTGCCGAGACCTGGGGCTCAACCACAGCCCCAGGCGCCCGCCCGGCCAGCGCGCACCCCAGAGGACTCTACCTGAGATGCACACAGGCCGGGGTGAGAGTTCAAAATGACGGTTTACTTCCGGTTCCGCTCGGACTTCTGGGGGCTGTAGTTCCACCTTCTGCCGAGACCTGGGGCTCAACCACAGCCCCAGGCGCCCGCCCGGCCAGCCGCAGCACCCCAGGGACTCTACCTGAGATGCACACAGGCCGGTGTGAGAGTTCAAAATGACGGTTTACTTCCGGTTCGCTCAGACTTCTGGGGGTTGTAGTTCCACCTTCTGCCGAGACCTGGGGCTCAACCACAGCCCCCAGGCGCCGCCTGGCCAGCCGCCACACCCCAGGGACTCTACCTGAGATGCACACAGCCAGGGTGAGAGTTCAAAATGACGGTTTACTTCCGGTTCCGCTCGGACTTCTGGGGGTTGTAGTTCCACCTTCTGCCGAGACCTGGGGCTCTACCACAGCCCCAGGCTCCCGCCCGGCCAGCCACGCACCCCCAGGGACTCTACCTGAGATGCACACAGGCTGGGGTGAGAGTTCAAAATGACGGTTTACTTCCGGTCCGCTCGGACTTCTTGGGGGTTGTAGTTCCACCTTCTGCCGAGACCTGGGGCCTACCACAGCCCCAGGCCCCCAACGCCAGCCAGCACCCCAGGGACTCTACCTGAGATGCACACAGGCGGGGTGAGAGTTCAAAATGACGGTTTACTTCCGGTTCCGCTCGGACTTCTAGGGGTTGTAGTTCCATCTTCTGCCGAGACCTGGGGGCTCTACCACAGCCCCAGGCGCCCGCCCGGCCAGCCGCGCACCCCCAGGGACTCTACCTGAGATGCACACAGGCCGGGTGAGAGTTCAAAATGACGGTTTACTTCCGGTTCCGCTCGGACTTCTGGGGGTTGTAGTTCCACCTTCTGCCGAGACCTGGGGCTCTACCACAGCCCCAGGCGACCGCCCGGCCAGCACTCCCAGGGACTCTACCTGAGATGCACACAGGCGGGGTGAGAGTTCAAAATGACGGTTTACTTCCGGTTCCGCTCGGACTTCTGGGGGTTGTAGTTCCACCTTCTGCCGAGACCTGGGGCTCTACCACAGCCCCAGGCCCGCCTGGCCAGCCACACCCCAGGGACTCTACCTGAGATGCACACAGGCCGGGGTGAGAGTTCAAAATGACGGTTTACTTCCGGTTCCGCTTGGACTTCTGGGGGTTGTAGTTCCACCTTCTGCCGAGACCTGGGGCTCTACCACAGCCCCAGGCGCCCGCCCGGCCAGCCAGCACCCCAGGGACTCTACCTGAGATGCACACAGGCCGGGGTGAGAGTTCAAAATGACGGTTTACTTCCGGTTCTGCTCAGACTTCTGGGGCTGTAGTTCCACCTTCTGCCGAGACCTGGGGCTCAACCACAGCCCCAGGCGCGCCGGCCAGCCCAGCGCACCCCAGGGACTCTACCTGAGATGCACACAGGCCGGGGTGAGAGTTCAAAATGACGGTTTACTTCCGGTTCTGCTCGGACTTCTGGGGGTTGTAGTTCCACCTTCTGCCGAGACCTGGGGCTCTACCACAGCCCCAGGCGCCCCCCCGGCCAGCCGCACACCCCAAGGACTCTACCTGAGATGCACACAGGCTGGGGTGAGAGTTCAAAATAACGGTTTACTTCCGGTTCCGCTCGGACTTCTGGGGGTTGTAGTTCCACCTTCTGCCGAGACCTGGGGCTCTACCACAGCCCCAGGCCGCGGCCGACCAGCCCGAGCACCCCAGGGACTCTACCTGAGATGCACACAGGCCGGGGTGAGAGTTCAAAATGACGGTTTACTTCCGGTTCCGCTCGGACTTCTGGGGGTTGTAGTTCCACCTTCTGCTGAGACCTGGGGCTCTACCACAGCCCCAGGGCCCGCCCGGCCAGCCGCACCCCAGGGACTCTACCTGAGATGCACACAGGCCGGGGTGAGAGTTCAAAATGACGGTTTACTTCCGGTTCCGCTCGGACTTCTGGGGGTTGTAGTTCCACCTTCTGCGGAGACCTGGGGCTCTACCACAGCCCCAGGCGCCCGGCCGCCAGCGCACCCAAGGGACTCTACCTGAGATGCACACAGGCGGGGGTGAGAGTTCAAAATGACAGTTTACTTCCGGTTCCGCTCGGACTTCTGGGGGGTTGTAGTTCCACCTTCTGCCGAGACCTGGGGCTCAACCACAGCCCCAGGCGCCCGCTCGGCCAGCCGCACCCCCAGGGACTCTACCTGAGATGCACACAGGCCAGGGTGAGAGTTCAAAATGACGGTTTACTTCCGGTTCCGCTCGGACTTCTGGGGGTCTGTAGTTCCACCTTCTGCCGAGACCTGGGGCTCTACCACAGCCCCAGGCGCCCGCCCGCCAGCCGCACCCCTAGGGACTCTACCTGAGATGCACACAGGCCGGGGTGAGAGTTCAAAATGACGGTTTACTTCCGGTTCCGCTCGGACTTCTGGGGGCTGTAGTTCCACCTTCTGCCGAGACCTGGGGCTCTACCACAGCCCCAGGCGCCCCCGGCCAGCCGCACACCCAGGGACTCTACCTGAGATGCACACAGGCCGGGGTGAGAGTTCAAAATGACGGTTTACTTCGGTTCCGCTCGGACTTCTGGGGGCTGTAGTTCCACCTTCTGCCGAGACCTGGGGCTCTACCACAGCCCCAGGCCCCGGCCGGCCAGCCGAGCACCCCAGGGACTCTACCTGAGATGCACACAGGCCGGGGTGAGAGTTCAAAATGACGGTTTACTTCGGTTCCGCTCGGACTTCTGGGGGTTGTAGTTCCATCTTCTGCCGAGACCTGGGGCTCTACTACAGCCCCAGGCCCCCGCCCGGCCAGCCGCACCCCAGGGACTCTACCTGAGATGCACACAGGCCGGGGTGAGAGTTCAAAATGACGGTTTACTTCCGGTTCCGCTCAGACTTCTGGGGGTTGTAGTTCCACCTTCTGCCGAGACATGGGGCTCTACCACAGCCCCAGGCGCCAGGCCGCGCAGCCCGCAAAGGGACTCTACCTGAGATGCACACAGCAGGGGTGAGAGTTCAAAATGACGGTTTACTTCCGGTTCCGCTCGGACTTCTGGGGGCTGTAGTTCCACCTTCTGCCGAGACCTGGGGCTCTACCACAGCCCCAGGCCGCCTCGGCCAGCCGCACCCCAGGGACTCTACCTGAGATGCACACAGGCCGGGGTGAGAGTTCAAAATGACGGTTTACTTCCGGTTCCGCTCGGACTTCTGGGGGCTGTAGTTCCACCTTCTGCCGAGACCTGGGGCTCTACCACAGCCCCAGGCCCGCCTGGCCAGCCACGCACCCCAGGGACTCTACCTGAGATGCACACAGGCCGGGGTGAGAGTTCAAAATGACGGTTTACTTCCGGTTCCGCTCGGACTTCTGGGGGTTGTAGTTCCACCTTCTGCCGAGACCTGGGGCTCTACCACAGCCCCAGGCGCCCGCCCGGCCAGCCGCGCACCCCAGGGACTCTACCTGAGATGCACACAGGCCGGGGTGAAAGTTCAAAATGACGGTTTACTTCGGTTCCGCTCGGAATTCTGGGGGCTGTAGTTCCACCTTTCTGCCGAGACCTGGGGCTCGACCACAGCCCCAGGCGCCGCCCGGCCAGCCGCGCACCCCAGGGACTCGACCTGGAGACGCACACAGGCCGGGGTGAGAGTTCAAAATGACGGTTTACTTCCGGTTCCGCTCAGACTTCTGGGGGTTGTAGTTCCACCTTCTGCCGAGACCTGGGGGCTCTACCACAGCCCCAGGCGCCCGCCTGGACAGCCGCACACCCCAGGGACTCTACCTGAGATGCACACAGGCCGGGGTGAGAGTTCAAAATGACGGTTTACTTCCGGTTCCGCTCGGACTTCTGGGGGTTGTAGTTCCACCTTCTGCCGAGACCTGGGGCTCTACCACAGCCCCAGGCCCGCCTCTCGCCAGCCGCACCCCAGGGACTCTACCTGAGATGCACACAGGCCGGGGTGAGAGTTCAAAATGACAGTTTACTTCGGTTCCGCTCAGACATCTGGGGGTTGTAGTTCCACCTTCTGCCAAGACCTGGGGCCCTACCACAGCCCCAGGCGCCCGCCAGCCAGCGGCGCATCCCAGGGACTCTACCTGAGATGCACACAGGCCGAGGAGAGAGTTCAAAATGACGGTTTACTTCCAGTTCCGCTCGGACTTCTGGGGGTCTGTAGTTCCACCTTCTCCCGAGACCTGTGGCTCTACCACAGCCCCAGGCGCCCGGCCGGCCAGCCGCAACCCAGGGACTCTACCTGAGATGCACAAAGGCCGGGGTGAGAGTTCAAAATGACGGTTTACTTCCGGTTCCGCTCGGACTTCTGGGGGTTGTAGTTCCACCTTCTGCCGAGACCTGGGGCTCTACCACAGCCCCAGGCGCCCGCCTGGCCAGCCGCACCCCAGGGACTCTACCTGAGATGCACACAGCGCGGGTGAGAGTTCAAAATGACGGTTTACTTCCGGTTCCGCTCAGACTTCTGGGGGCTGTAGTTCCACCTTCTGCCGAGACCTGGGGCTCTACCACAGCCCCAGGACATCCGCCAGCCAGCCGCACACCCCAGGGACTCTACCTGAGATGCACACAGCCAGGGTGAGAGTTCAAAATGACGGTTTACTTCCGGTTCGCTCGGACTTCTGGGGGCTGTAGTTCCACCTTCTGCCGAGACCTGGGCTCTACCACAGCCCCAGGCTCCCCGACCGGCCAGCCGAGCACCCCAGGGACTCTAACTGAGGTGCACACAGGCCGGGGTGAGAGTTCAAAATGACGGTTTACTTCCGGTTCCGCTCGGACTTCTGGGGGTTGTAGTTCCATCTTCTGCCGAGACCTGGGGCTCTACCACAGCCCCAGGCCCCGCCCGGCCAGCCGCGCACCCCAGGGACTCTACCTGAGATGCACACAGGCGGGGTGAGAGTTCAAAATGACGGTTTACTTCCGGTTCCGCTCAGACTTCTGGGGGTTGTAGTTCCACCTTCTGCCGAGACCTGGGGGCTCTACCACAGCCCCAGGCCGCCCGGCCAGCCGCGCACCCAAGGGACACTACCTGAGATGCACAAGCCGGGGTGAGGGTTCAAAATGACGGTTTACTTCCGGTTCCGCTCGGACTTCTGGGGGCTGTAGTTCCACCTTCTGCCGAGACCTGGGGCTCTACCACAGCCCCAGGAGCCTGCCTGGCCAGCCGCACCCCCAGGGACTCTACCTGAGATGCACACAGGCCGGGGTGAGAGTTCAAAATGACGGTTTACTTCCGGTTCCGCTCGGACTTCTGGGGGCTGTAGTTCCACCTTCTGCCGAGACCTGGGCCTCTACCACAGCCCCAGGCGCCCGCCTGGCCAGCCACGCACCCCAGGGACTCTACCTGAGATGCAGACAGGCGGGTGAGAGTTCAAAATGACGGTTTACTTCCGGTTCCGCTCGGACTTCTGGCGGTTGTAGTTCCACCTTCTGCCGAGGCCTGGGGCTCTACCACATCCCCAGGCGCCGACCGCCAGCCGCGCACCTCAGGGACTCTACCTGAGATGCACACAGGCCGGGGTGAAAGTTTAAAATGACGGTTTACTTCGGTTCCGCTCGGAATTCTGGGGGGCTGTTGTTCCACCTTCTGCCGAGACCTGGGGCTCTACCACAGCCCCCAGGCAACGCCCGGCCAGCCGCAACCCCAGGGACTCGACCTGAGATGCACACAGGCCGGGGTGAGAGTTCAAAATGACGGTTTACTTCCTGTTCCGCTCGGACTTCTGGGGTTGTAGCTCCACCTTCTGCCTAGACCTGGGGCTCTACCACAGCCCCAGGAGCCCCGCTCTGGCCTGCCGACACCCCAGGGACTCTACCTGAGATGCACACAGCCCGGGGTGAGAGTTCAAAATGACGGTTTACTTCCGGTTCCTCCCGGACTTCTGGGGGTTGTAGTTCCACCTTCTGCCGAGACCTGGGGCTCTACCACAGCCCCAGGAGCCCGCCCGGCCAGCCGGCGCACCCCAGGGACACTACCTGAGATGCACACAGGCCGGAGTGAGAGTTCAAAATGAAAGTTTACTTCCAGTTCCTCTCGGACATCTGGGGGCTGTAGTTCCACCTTCTGCCAGACCTGGGGCTCTACCACAGCCCCAGGCCCGCCCAGCCAGCGGCGCACCCCAGGGACTCTACCTGAGATGCACACAGGCCGGGAGAGAGTTCAAATGACGGTTTACTTCCGGTTCCGCTCGGACTTGGGGTCTGTAGTTCCACCTTCTGCCGAGACCTGGGGCTCTACCACAGCCCCAGGCCCCTGCCCGCAAGCCGCGCACCCCAGGGACTCTACCTGAGATGCATAAAGGCCGGGGTGAGAGTTCAAAATGACGGTTTACTTCCGGTTCTGCTCGGATTTCTGGGGGTTGTATTTCCACCTTCTGCCGAGACCTGGGCTCTACCACAGCCCCAGGCGCCCGCCTGGCCAGCCGCGCACCCCAGGAACTCTACCTGAGATGCACACAGGCCGGGCGAGAGTTCAATATGACGGTGTACTTCCGGTTCCGGTCAGACTTCTGGGCGCTGTAGTTCCACCTTCTGCCGAGACTTGGGGCTCTCCACAGCCCCAGGCAACCGCCCGACCAGCCGCACACCCCAGTGACTCTACCTGAGATGCACACAGGCTGGGGTGAGAGTTCAAAATGACGGTTTACTTCCGGTTCGCTCAGACTTCTGGGGGCTGTAGTTCCACCTTCTGCCGAGACCTGGGGCTCTACCACAGCCCCAGGCGCCCGCCCGACCAGCCGCACCCCAGGGACCTCTACCTGAGATGCACACAGGCCGGGTGAGAGTTCAAAATGACGGTTTACTTCCGGTTTCGCTCGGACTTCTGGGGGTTGTAGTTCCACCTTCTGCCGAGACCTGGGGCTCTACCACAGCCCCAGGAACCGGACCAGCCAGCCGCACACCCCAGGGACTCTACCTGAGATGCACACAGGCCGGTGAGAGTTCAAAATGACGGTTTACTTCCGGTTCTGCTCAGATTTCTGGGGGTTGTAGTTCCACCCTTCTGCCGAGACCTGGGGCTCTACCACAGCCCTCAGGCGCCGCCAGCCAGCGCACCCCTGGGACTCTACCTAGAGATGCACACAGGCCGGGGTGAGAGTTCAATATGACGGTGTACATCGGTTCCGCTCAGACTTCTGGGGCTGTAGTTCCACCTTCTGCCAAGACCTGGGGCTCTACCACAGCCCCAGGCGCCCGACCAGCCGCGCACACCCAGGGACTCTACCTGAGATGCACACAGGTTGGTGGTGAGAGTTCAAAATGACGGTTTACTTCGTTTCGCCTCAGACTTCTGGGGGGCTGTAGTTCCACCTTCTGCCGAGACCTGGGGCTCAACCACAGCCCCAGGCGCCCGCCCGCCAGCCGCACCCCAGGGAGTCTACCTGAGATGCACACAGGCCGGGTGAGAGCTCAAAATGACGGATTACTTCGGTTCCGCTCGGACTACTGGGGGCTGTAGTTCCACCTTCTGCTGAGACCTGGGGCTCTACCACAGCCCCAGGCCCCGCCGGACAGCCGCGCACCCCAGGGACTCTACCCGAGATGCCCCACAGGCCGGGTGAGAGGTCAAAATGATGGTTTACTTCCGCTTCCGCTCGGACTTCTGGGGCTGTAGTTCCACCTTCTGCTGAGACCTGGGGCTCTAGCACAGCCCCAGACCCCCGCCGCGGCACCCCCAGGGACTCTACCTGAGATGCACAACCGGGTGAGAGTTCAAAAATGACAGGTTTAATTCCGGTTCCGCTCGGACTTCTGGGGGTTGTAGTTCCACCTTCTGCCGAGACCTGGGCTCTACCACAGCCCCAGGGCCCCAGCTTTACCTGCCGCGCACCCCAGGGACACTACCTGTGATGCACAGACCGGGGTGAGTGTTCAAAATGGCGGTTTACTTCCGGTTCCTCTCGGACTTCCAGGGGGCTGTAGTTCCACCTTCTGCCGAGACCTGGGACTCTACACAGCCCCAGGCGCCACATCCGCCAGCTGCACCCCAAGAACCACTACATGAGATGCACACAGGCAG